>JAWWEE010000040.1:69837864-69880059 GCA_035221455.1 Xenops minutus
TTCCCTTCCCTTCCCTTCCCTTCCCTTCCCTTCCCTTCCCTTCCCTTCCCTTCCCTTCCCTTCCCTTCCCTTCTCTTTGGTGTGTTTTGCTGGGCAATAACATTACAGGAACATATTATGAGCACTTCCTTTTTTCATACATCCTGTACCACATCTTAACACTTAAATTGCTTGGCTTATCCTAAATACACTTCTAAACCTGCCAATAAGCCCTAGAATATCTGTTGCCAACTGTGCACACACACCAAATCCTGCAATAATTTGAACGACAACGTATTCTGCTCACACTTTCTCTCAGTTTCTATTAATTGTGAGAGCCAAAAATTAAAAATGACTGCCTGCTTCCAGTTTGTTTGGATTTTAGTATTCACTACAACCAAAGATAGGGACACTTCATAAAAAGAAAACTAGAGAAATCTGTAGTGGAAACTGCTGAAGGCTTGGATGGCTTTATTTACACATATTTTACTCTAAATTTAACTCCATATCTTGACATTTAAGTTGATGAAAGTGTTAACATCTCCAGAAAGATTTTACTGAAACACAAGGCATATTCTGTGTTTTCTTAAGCATTCCTATTTCTGTATGAATTTAATTCTTTTAAACAGTAGAAGCTAAAAATGAGAAATGTTTTTTCCAGAAAAAAAATAGTCAATCATTTAAAAAGTAATTAAAATCATACAAATTTAGATTGAAATAACAATAAAGAAATAAAGGGCAAGTGACAGATTCAAAACACTGCATTAGTATAATGCACTTAGTACACTGTAAGTGCTTTGCTGCTTCTGAAATTCCCTAACAAGGTGAGTGAAACTATTCTAAGAACACTATTATCAAGAGACACCTTTGAACTGATCTATCCTGAAGAATAACCCCCAGAAAGATAAGGTGAGGAGGAAGGGAAGGCAAAAAAAAAAAAAAAAGCCAACAACTTTCATATGTTTTTTGGCCACACAGCACAGCTCCGACTTCTGAACATTTTTCCCCAATTATTTTTGTAAAGTATTGATCGCAATTTAATTTTGCAGTCCCAACATGAGAGGCGCTTCATGCTGAAATGTCTCACAGGAGATTGTAATCAGGGTCTAGCCTGAAGGTGAAGCACTAGTACATAGGTTTTACTCTATTCCTCCACTCTTCATCAGTTCTGGGATTGGAGCAGAGGGCATTCTCAGGCAGATTAATTTTTGACGATGGGATCGATGGAAGATGTTTTTTCCTCCTGACATTGAGTCATCTAATTTGCTGTTTATCTTTGGCTTATTGAGTTTCAAGCATTGTTAAATCATACCTTTCAGCTGTTTAATTTCAGATGTGAATTTTGCATTCCCCTCTTGTACTTTGGCATAACTCTTTTACCTAAAATGAGCAGGGTGATGGGCCTTTTTTGACACCAGGTTGCTGCTTTCGAGTCTGTTAAGTACTCCAAGGTAATGTTATAGTACTTTCTAGCCTTTTTTCTTTGCTTGTGGCCATAGATCAGATCATCTCTAGGGAAATCATTACTTGCCATCATTATTATCCCTAGCACCTTCATCTATTCTCCCTTGTTTCCTGACTCCATTGCTTGATGAAGTGCCTACTTGTGAGGACACCTTTAACTCAGGTCTTATAATTAACCCCTTCATTGCTCAGGTTGGTTCATTTTTTGTTCCCTTCCTCAATAAGGTGTGATCTATGTGTTTAGCTTTTGGAGCAGCTCTTAATAGCATTCTGGCCTTGCCTGGGAAGCCCTTTTCTTGGGGAGGCTGGTGTTTTTTTCCTCTTGTTTTTGGTTTAGTAGCGAAGTGAGCATTTTGCCAAGTATATTGCTAATAAAAAATAAAAGGTTTTCACTCAAATGAAAATTGACTTTACTTAACCTTTGCTAAAGGGTTATACATTATTGCTTTACATTTCAAGGGGAATCCTCTAACCTTGGCCCAACATTAAACAGTTTATGAAATAATCTTGCAATTATTAATTTTTACTGACTCGACAGATATGCATATAATTACAAATATTCATGTATTGTGGTGACCAGTAAAAGGTGGTTAGAAGCTATAAGTTCTCTTGTCATGGGAAGATGCTAAGGTATTATGCATCAAAATGGCTTCAAATAGCCCACTAGTAATAATCAGAAATGCTTTATGTTATATTGCCATTATCTTAGACTCAAGACCTTAGACTCAAGGCCAGGAAGGGCTACCTTGTGTACAGTATGATGATTCAGAGAGACATCATGAGGAGTCTATTCCTCCTGTTCAGAAGCTCAGTGTGATCAGTACTTTCATTCTATTGTGTGTGCACACAGTATCTATTGCAGTCTTGGTGCTCCTATGAACTCCATAAGAGTTGAGTGGTGAGGGTGCAAAGGGTCGAGTTACACCAATTTTTATTTCTGCCCAAATTATCTGGGAAATGACATAACATTTCAGCTTGCAGCATGCCTGCTTGGTTCTGCTAAGGCAACACATGACCACAATCCTCTCTTGTGGTTTTTACCACAAGATGTGCATATACTCTAGGGATGTGAGTGCTACCACAGTGGTGGGTATGCAATTCAGAACTCCTCTGTGGATGTCTTAGCACGTGAAAAAAACATACTGGCTGTCACTGCCTAATTTTGCTCACAGTCCTCGTATCTAACCCACAACTGACTTGGAGGAGAAGGGAGTTTAACTTCCAGTCATGTCATCGATCTCCTGTTGCCTCACCAACTCCTCCACCTGTAAAAAGGAAAGGACCGTAGTGCCCACCATCTCCATCTGGCCTTTTGAGCCTTCCCTTTGACCCATTCTGGCCCTGTAGTCCTCCATAGCTATGACCTCAGCAGAGCAGCAGCAGGAGTTCACCTCTGGTAGACAAAGGAATGTGCCTGCCCCTCGGCACACAGCCCAGAGATCAAACAGAGTCATGACAGTTGTGACATGGGCGAAGGAGCCCACAGGCACTGCTGGTATTTGCATGCAGAACAGTGTGTATGTGTATACATGAATAAATATGTGTATACACATACATACGATACGTATTCAGATTGGACCCTATACCTTAAATAAGATCACCTGTCTTGTTCCTTCTGGCTGCTTCCTTCTCCACGTTTTAACTCATATGACTTTCAAAAGTTTTCAGCTGTTGGGCAGAAGACTACCCATTTCACCTTTGAAAGGCAAAAACCTCAACTCACGCTCATTGACATTGGATTGGGAAATTTTTTGGCCAATTTATGTGAGAAAAGTTTTCAATATGCTTTCATTTTTTAACAACTAAACTGGCATTACCTTACTTTGAGACACTTAAAAATTTAAGACAAAAGGTTGACTCAGCCACAGTGATTTCCATATAATAATAATTAAATTGTGATAAAAAGCAAACCCACTAATTTAATTGATATAAACTTAAACTGAAAATCTCATAAATGGAATATTAAACTTCATTGAAATGTTATTTTTATGTGAAAAATAAAAGAGTAATTTGTATGGGATCTTTAATATAAATATATTAACATTTTTTACTCTTAAAAAGGGCTGTATGTGCACAACCATCAAACACTGTGTAGGGCATGAGAATTTTGTTGGGCAAGAATTTTGTTGAGGGCTTTTTGTTGTTGTTGTTCTCGGCTGTCTGTTTGTGGGTTTATGGTTTGTTTGCTTTTTTTTTAAGAATATTGGTTTGGGAAATTAGTCTATTACAGTTTGAAACAATATCAGAATTCACAGTTTTAGCTTCTTTCATTTTCAGAGGTTTTGACAAGACTTATGGTGAGGCATGTTTTTTCTCACTCTTGTGTGCCTACATTATTCCCATGTTTTAAAGTTCTGCATCCCAGCTGTTTTGCAAAGCATCCCTCCTTTGGGCTCGTCTATAAGAGCAGCTTCTCTAAGGCCACCTTTCCCAACTGCTCGCTGCCAGCAGCAGCTCCGTCCCTTCGCAGCAGGGGAGTGAAAGCCGCTGTAATTACTGGCTGCAGGTGTAAATGCTTGCTCCCTTGCCCTGAGGGAACTGAACCATGGCCATGATTAAAGGTAGTTAGCAATCCCTAATGACTGCAAACATGCGGAGCTGATAATTGCAACTACTTTTCATTCCACCACCCGTGAGGACTGACCTACTGCCAGCAATAAACTTTCTTAAGTTTTATCCTTTGCTTTTCTTTTCAGAATTTTATCATTTTTTTTTAAAAAAAAAAGGTTTTTTTCTAATCCTTATTGACCTTCATTGGATCTGTGACCGGCCCTATGAACAAGACTGCTGGAAAGAATATGAAAGTAGCTGAAAAGGGGAGGATAGTAGGTAGAGAGGAAATCTGGTCCACTGTGGTGAATTTCTATATTCCAATTTGTGCCAGTTATATCAATTTGTACATTGATGTTATCAAACCTGTGAAACTCTAGCTTTTCAAATGTTAAAGTTGATTAAGAGCTTATATACCCTGCTGCTTGATGGCCTAAAAGAACATATTCATGGAATCCATAAGAGTCAGTTGTTTCATTGTACAGTGAATTAGGATGTTCCTATCCTTAGAGTCTGAGATTGCCTTCTCTGGAAAGGAAAGTTGTGCAAGTTCCATCAAATGTCTATCTATTAATCAATTGTACTCACATACAATCCCCTTTGAAGATATGAGAAAAGGGCAATAGAAAGGCACCCCTCCCCAAATCTGCAGCAAATTATTTCTGGCACTATAGCCATTACTTATTTTTACAGAGGACACATCTGTTCTGAAGGGCTACTGTCACCTCTGTTCTCCCCGTTTATGATTGTTGCCACAGAAATGGCAGTCTTTAAAATTTGTTGAAACCTTTTCTCTCTGCCTTCGCAAAAAGTTAAAGGCTAATTAAGGAAATGCAAACAGGAGCTGCTTCTGAGCCTTCAGTAACAACACAGTAGATTATATCATGAGGAACCGAAGAAGTGAACATGCACTTAGTCCCTCTGACAAAGGAAAAACAAGCTAAAAAACATGGTAATATTTTTGGCATTTAAAAAATATCCTTTCTTCCTTTCTATATTGTAACATATAAACCCCCAAATCAATAATGCAGACATGCAGTTAAAAAAATAAAAAAAGTGCTACAAGATGCTCCAGTCAAAATATCTCTTAACTGGCTCCAGAGGGGCAGAGTCATCCCTCGTCCTCTTCAGCTGGAGCAATTCTGACCAAGAGGTGAGGTTTCATACATGGTAGTGAAGAAAACTGGGAAAAAAAAAGGAGTGGAAAGGGGATTTCAAGGTTGAAACATCTGTACAGCAGACTCCTTTGAGACAGCCATAATGCAATCAGTCAGGAACTTTTGCATGACTCATATTTTTGACTTAGTAAAACTGATTTCAATACTGAACCAAAGATTTGCTTGGCAAATAATTATTTTATATGATCCTACAGATGGTGAATTTATTTTTCTAATGACAAATTGTGGGATTATCCTATATATTCGAGGACAATTCTGTACAGTCTGACCCTGGGAGAAACAGGACCTTTACCATGGTCTGTGATAAGGGATTCCTGTGAGTTAGCTTTTCATGGGTATTGAGTTATGTGATTTGGGGGAAACCATTTCACCTCCTTGGTGATGATGATTCCTCCCTCACCTTTCCCCCCTAATCTGTCTTCTGTTAACTCTTTGTGTCTGGAGCTTTTTTAGTGGTGACTGAATAATGTAACTGCATATATAAATTCATTGCTACTAGTAAATGATAAAAATATTAAAGTCCGGGGGGAAAAAAGCAACCTCACACACTCCTTCAGCTAGTTAATCTGCAGCTTAGGTGATTTGGACAATGCAAGTCTTTGTTTTTCTGTCTGGAAATAAATACAGGACTGGACTGCACAGTCTGAATTTTTAAATGTGAAAATTATGACCATTAAATCTGTGATTTGGAAACGTGTCAGCAGAAAGCAGAGAATGATATGGAAACATTCTGCAGGTTACTGCCTTAGGGTCAATTGAAACAAGCAGATCTATGGGGCACAACGGTACAAGGAGCAAGCAATTGCAGGTGCAGATATGCCTGGGGCTTGTCTAACTTCCATTAAAATAAAAAGTTTGATAGCACTAATCATTTCTGTCCCTTTGCATTTTAAACAGCCAGTGGCATTGCCAAAGCATTTTAACTGTGTGCTGGCAGAATTGGGGATTTCTGGGAAAAGACATCAGGAAGGATGATAAAAGGTAGGAAAAAAGCAGGGGTGCAAACCTGCATTTTCAGAAGAAAGGGTCCAAATTATTGTCCTGAGGTCAAAAATGGAACAATTACAGCCCTCTGAGTTTGCACCAGTAACAAATACCTGTCTTCCAGCATGTTCAATTCTCGTGAATCAAATTGTGAGATGCTGATGTACTTGTCTGGGCTGAAGGGGTCAGAAACCCATCCAATAAACCACGAGGCATCTAAGTGGGATCTGAGAGAGGAACAAGGCTGGATATAATAGTGCATTTTACCCCTTTCTCCCAGCAGCCTGTCCTTCATCTCTGCCCCATCTTACACAGAGGCCTAATATCACAACAGTGACAGGTATGTGCTTGCACCTTAGTAGCCCCATCCATTCTGCAGTCCTTTCTTGCCAACACATCCACTGAGCTAATGGGCTGTCTGTGGTGTTCTGGTGGTAGAGGACTGAGAGAAGAAGGCAGAAGAGTTTGCTCTGGATAGAAAAAATCTTGAACTGCTACAGCAAAATCTGTCATGGTTTGGTTTTGAAAGACCTTATTTTCACTGACTTTCTTGCTTAAGGAATAAGATGGTCTAAGACTACTAAAAGTCAAATTTCTTATTTTTGTGTTTATTGTGCTCCGCTTTTGTATGAGAGTTCTTGCTGGGTTGCTCTTGTGCTTGTAGAAATAGATTATTTTGCCCTTCACAGATATGTGTAAATTAATAAGGACTGAAGTCTAATTGGAGAGCAAGATATGTGAATGCCAGAGAGAAGCCTCAAGAAAGACCATTTTTCAGTGTCTTTAAGAGAGATCAGGGGGCATGATAGCTTATCAGAGCAGGTTTTCAGCTCTCAAAATCTACATTCAAGTTTTGGCTAAGGTGTTGAGTAAAAGTCAGTTTGCCATGTCTTGAGCTGGCTTCCAGTCAAGTTATTCAAAGACCTTCAGTAGCACGCTGTATGCTTTGACTGGCTAAAGAGATTAGCCAGGGCTGTGGCAAGCAATTGATGTAGAATGGCAGAGAGCTGCCTCCTGCTATCTGTTATTCTTCCCAGAGGTAAAATCATATCTCTCTGCTGCTGTCACCAGCAGCACTTCTTTTGATTTTAGTGAGAATGAATCTGATTTATATGGGCCTTGTGTATGATCAGAGATGTGTTCAAATCAAGTCTCTGTAACTGATTTTTGATCTATCTGAATTAGTTACCTAATTGTGAACAATAACAAAGAAAAATGTCAGAGTTCTGATTTTCCAGCTTGGGGCTTGAGTGAGAATGTGGTGTGGATGTGATAGGAAAAATTGAATTTAAACAAGCTTCATTTTTTTTTCAGAGAGATAGCAGAAGTTGCTTCTATGGGTGATGCTACAAAGTGAGCAGTACTGTTCTAACAGAACTAAATAATTTCTTTTGGGAAAGTAGAGTTGGGTGAAAGAGCACATGGAAAAGATTTGCTATACTTATGTTCTCCAACAGAGATAAAACCTGGTTGTTCCCAGTGTTCTTGGTCCATAGTAGGTTGGACACAAAGGACCCCTGTGTTATGAGCTTGATTTAGTTTGGTTTTCTTTTTGCTAGAGACCGTAAGGAAGCACAGCCATAGCAGGTCTAAAGGCACCATCTTTTTAAATTACAGCTACAACATTTTCTTCCTCTGTGAATTTAGCCTCAAGGATCTTATTCGCTCTCTTTCAGGTCTTTCAGATCACATCTCATCCACTTCTGCTTTGTGTAATCAACCAATTAATAATGGCTTGAGAAGCAGGCAGAGATAATTGGCGTACACTTTGTCGAAGAATAATTGTGAATGTGAAAATAAATAGTAGACATTGTAATTGTTTTCCTTGCCTCTCATTCTTTTTTCACCATATTAGTCCTTGTAGTACCTCAGGGAAGAATATAATATAAAATGGCCATTCTGGATCAGCACAAAGTTCTCATCTAGACAAGTATCTGCCTTTGACAGGGACTATTAAAAGGTGGTTTGGAACTGTGATAAGAAAAAGTAAAGGCAGAGCAATCTTTTTCCCAGCACTTCTCCAGTATCTAGCAATTAGTGTTTTTAGACAATTCCTAAGCTACAATTTGTATATATTGTTGTTCTCCTGCTTAGGTATTTTATATGCTTAGCTGATGCTGTTGAAAAATCCCACAATTACTACCTTCACATATCCTGTGAGGTAGAAAAGTGGTATATTATCTCCACATTATGGATTTTGAACTGAGGAGCAGAGAGACTTGAAATGCCACCATCTAAAAATAGATTAGAGCTGTTACAGTTCATTAGCACAATAAAAACTTGGGAACAAATTGATACCCAGCCTGTCCTTAAAAACCAACCTCTCTATAAACTTCCTATTACAATACTACACAATGAGACAAGGGTGAATGCAGCCCTGAAATTTTATGATAGCTCTGTGTTGCTTCACTTTCCCAGTAAATGCCAGCAACACAATCCTATGTAGTATGACTGCAGTTGCACTGAGTTGCTTCCAGATGACTTTCAGACTCCAAGATCAGGCACCCCCAATCAAAGAAGGAAAGGTGTACACATGTGTGGGATGTTCATCGGGAATTTGCAGATTGTTTGAAGGGTTGTTCAGATGGTTGAAAATGTCAATAACTTGTGACACTGTGGCATCATGCTACTAAAAGAAGCACCTTTTAGGTCAGACAGACTTTGAATAGATGGTAAAATACATGCCAGGATGCCTAAGCTGATAGTAGGTAATATGCAGGCAATTTTTTTTATCTCTTGGACTTCATTGTCTTGGCGTAGTTCTGCTGCTCTGTCTGTGAAAAGTTTTCAGTCCTCTGTCCTGCTTGGTTAACCTGTGACCCTCTCTATCACTATGAATTTAATGTCTCATTCTCACTAATGTGTTTATCTTCATACCACTTCCAAGTTGCATTGATGGCCTGAGCACTGTTTTCTAAATGGACAGGAAGATAGAGAGGGTAAAGTTCCACACTGGTGGGTCCAGGTGTGCACTGCTGACACTACAGTGTCACACCTTCAGGTATCTCCAGGGTTACCACGTGCCATTGGTGAGTAAATGTTTCTAAGCTTGACTTTGAAGAGGGATGGGTATGCTGTGTCCTGCTCATTTCACAAGCTCACATCCCCAGCTCCAGTTGTAGCTTGAGAATCTTACCTCCAGGTAGGCCTTTCAGATCTTCCAGCTGGCCATACAAGACACAGCAAAGGTGTCTTGCTGTCCCCTTCTTTGAGGAGGACTTTGAGGGGAAGAGACTGAAAGACTATTGCAATGCTCCCAAAATAAACTGGGATGAGAGGCCAAAGCAGAAATTTTCCTTACTGCTACAGTCTTAGTGGTGATATTTTATCACTTATATGATGAGAGACTGTAGGAGCAAGTGTGAGTCTGTAATTCTAAACTAAAAACATTTGTTAGGCATTTATCTTGCTTTTTTCTTTTTTTTTTTTTTTTTTAAATATGCACACATTGGCACCAGGCCAATGTACTCCAGAAAGGCATTGTGCACAGTAAGAATTGAAATGCTCTACTCCAACTTGAACAATGAAAACACCAAAATATTTTTATAGCTATTGATAAATGATTATTGCTCACAGCTCATATGTTTGGTTAGCAGCATGGCATCTTGTTTGGATACCTGGATGTTATACTGCAGGTGTGAATAGCTAATAATGCTATGTACTATGTACCTAAAAGTTCTTACTAATGTAACTGTAAGGGTTAAGACAGCTGGTTATGCTAGCAGTGTACTGGTTGGATGCCACTGAGAGTAGTTTTAAAGTCCTTGATATGAAAAAAGGCCTAAACAAATATTATATATTTTGAAAAAGAAATAAAGATGCTTAAAAATACTTATGGTTAATATAGGACAAAACATAAATTTTCTGAAAGCAGAAAAATTTTAAAAATCTGGTCTTAATTACCAGATCTGTGAATTCAGTTACATGAATAAAATGCATATGGATTATTTTTTTTCTTTAGGATAACAGTCTACTGATAAGGCTTTTCATACCCATTATTCTATATATGTGTCTTCTCATAAACACCCCACTCTTGGAAGACCATAAAGAAAAACAATCTGCTTTGTATTGCTGTAGACTGTAAGTAGAAAGACTACTCATCTGCATTGGAGTATAGGGACTTTGTGAAAGGAACTACAGTCTTGTGTATTACAAACAAGCACGATCTGGATCCCAGCTGGATAAAAAGGCAAATCCATAGGTTGTACTAATGTTGGTGCTTCTTTCTCTTGTCCCTGTCAACTCGTTTGTTTATGTATTTTATATAAAATGAAAGTCAAAGTTTATGGCAAGATTTAAATCCTGATATCCTCATCTTGGCATCCATGGAAAGATAGTGTCAAGACAGAGAAACAAATTTGTCATCTCATTATCTTCTAATTTGGATTAAAAACACCTCTAAATAGTTGGCCTTCTAATGTGGCTCTTTCTTGTTATCTCTCAATGGCACAGCCTATCACATTGCTAAATGTAAATTGTTCTTGGCTAGTGTTTCAAAAAATTTGACAACATAGTTTGATTTTGCACTAACATAATCTAGACATTGTTTCCCAGTAGTGGGACAAAGGGATTGTGAAGAAACCATTATGCAAAATTTCCTTGCAATTTGCTCCTCTCTTACAATACCTATCATATTTTGCCTAACTATAGCAATCTTCTGGGTTCAAATGCTCTACTTAGATGTGTTCAGCGATTACATGAACCGTATGGATTTCATACATTAGATGAGACCTTACTTAGAATACTAATGTTATGTGCTTTGTAGTAATGCAGTGAAGCCCAATCTCATTTTGATTGCAATAAACGGGAGTCAAACGTGCAAACTCTTGCTAATTTACGTTGGTTTTTACCTTTATCATTTTGCATATTACATGATCTAGAGCCACACAAACAAAAGCTTGTTTGGACTTACCATGCTTTCCTTTTCAGAAAACAGAATTCTTTTTAATTAAAAACACTTTAAAAAAATCAGTATGTGTAATTGCTAACACCTGCTATGTGTTACTAACAGATGTTTCTTACTTACCTAAGGGAACTGTTATAATTACACTATACGCTTATTGGAATGGCATTTAACCAAGATAGTTTAGGAACTTTAGGTGGTGACTTTGTGTTCCTTCATTCATCTTTCCTCTAAAAAACTTTAAAAATTACCCAAACAACCAGCCCTCCTTGCTTGCCTCCCCAGCTCATATTCACCAAATACAGTTCACCACAATGAATGTTCAGCTTTCAGTGTTCAGCATTTTCCTGCTCCTTGGTCCATCCCTGACCATGGAAGAGCAGTTTGCGTGTGTTGCTCCAATCATAACACTGGAGCCCATCTTGGCGAGGCTCAGGATGGGATGGTTGTGTGAGGTGTAACTAATAGTATGTACTAAATATGCTAATAGTGGGGTTCAAGGAGTGCAGCTGCTTGACTTTGGGCAGCCCACTTATCTCCCTGGCTCTGTGTTCTTCTAAGTGAAATGCCAGTAATGTGGCCTGTTCATAAGAATCTTTTGGCCTGGAAAATACCTCTAAGATCATCGAGTCCAACTGTTACCCAGCACTGCCATGTCCACCACTGAACCATGTCCCTAAACACCATGTCTACACATCTTTTCAATACCTTCATGGATGGTGACTCCACCACTTCCTTGGACAACCTGTGCCAGTACTTGACAACCCTCTTGGTGAAGAAATTTTTCCTAATATCCAATATAAACTTCCCCTGGCACAACTTGAGGCCGTGTCCTCTTGTCCTGTTGCTTTATACTTGGGAGAAGAGACTCACAGAGGAGGGAGGCCCAAATCAAAAGTGTTTGCCCAGGACTTTGAGATCTTTAAAGCAGAAGTCAGTACAACTAGTTTTGAGTGTTGTTCTATCACTAGGACCTTGCAGACCAGGGGCATGTTGGCCTTGTGGCCAGTGCAGAGGTCTCCTGGCTTGGCAGGTGGCAGGAGGTGGATTCCTGCATCTTGAGACTCAGCTGCAGAGAAGACACTCGGTTGTTCTCCCTCTGCATCTTCATTTATGAAACTAATCACACAATTACCTGCAGGCATGTGTTAAATATGACACTGGTCTCTGCAAAATAATGGGCCAATTGCAAACAATGAATAAAGAGAGGCAGCTCCATTTATAACTGCTGTTTCAACAGAGCTGTGTTGTAATCAAAGTGATCTGAGGGTGACTCATTAATTAATTGATGTTCTTTTTTATTATGTGCTATTGAGTTAATGAGTAATTTGTGCTAGATAACTCTCTGAACACACTGATTACGTGAGATATTTTCTGGGGCTTTCATATCAATGACATGCTGAATAGGTGGAAGATGCTATTTGCTTATGTATACTCATTATTAGCGGGTTCAGGATGAATATAAATCAGCAAAAGGGCATTTTAAAAGGTATTAGATACATGCAGCTCTTACTTTAAGGCTTTAAACAGATACTCTTCAGCTTTTAATGCCTTAAATAGTACTAAAATCACTTCCTTTATAATACTTCTATCACCCACAATTGGCAGCTTCTAGAAAGGTGCCTACACAAAAGATTTTTACTGGGAGCATGTTTGTGCTAATGGCCTATTACTTTTCACATATTGTATTTTGGTTTCCTTTTGCAAGGTAGTGAAGAGTAAACAGGTTTGGTCTGCATCATTGGCCTGAAGTAGGAGAAATGTGTTAAGTGAATATGTAATTGGCTTTTTTTATCTAAAGTGGTATTTAAAAGAATAAAAACACTGTTCTTGTATAGAGTACACACTTTGCTTTCTGTAGTTTGAGTTGTTAAAGCTTTTGCTTTATTGAAACCACAACATCTCCAATGCCATAGGAGTTTTTATTCATTAAACAACAAATGGCTAAATTGATAATTTAGTCTGACAACAGCAGCACAGTGGAAGCTTTCAGAAAAATCAGCTAAATGTATAAAATTATACCCAGCAATCACTACAGACCTTCATTTTTGACAAGATTTGTTCTAGGTACCAATGACTGTAAACTACCTACTGCTGAGAAAATTATAAGAAGCTGCTGCATATTACGTTGAAAAAAAGCCTTTAAAGTACTTTAAAGTCTGTACAGGCGAAACCTTGCGACAGTCCCTGTTTGTTCCTTTTCCCCCCAGTTTCCCTTCTCAATGACCACCTTTCAATTTATTTTCCTCAAGTCATTTTATAGTAGGAATATTTGAGGGGTTGCTGGATGATTTTCCTTTATTTACAATTTGAACATCTTGGGAGGATAGGAAAACACAAGAAGGTGTGCTTAAAAAACAACGCAAAAAGTATAAACCCACAATAATTAAATAGATCAACTTTTAGCCCTGGTCACTGCTTCTGCCAAATCCAGGCTGTCTTGGTTTGTCACCAATAGTGGCAGGTAACAGAGCAGGTCACAGTCATCAGAGGAGCTTTTTACAGTTCAAAATCAAGGTTTGAAAATTTGTAGTTTTCCACATGGCTCAAAAAACAGCCACCCAAGATTAGTAGATTTTTAAAGAAATGATTGTTATTGTTATTATTTTTGTCTGGCTAAACTTAGAAATTTGTACAGATAGAGATAAAATACCCTAAAGAAGTGGAGGCATTCCTGCTTGGCAAATGAACATACACTGAGTACCTGTCACTAGCAGAATGTTTTCATGTATGCAGACAGAGCACATTGACATGCATAGTGATGGAGAAAGGAACCAAGGCAGATAACTAAAAACAACCCAAAGGAATGGTCTGGGCTTCTGTCAAAAAGATCAATAAAGTGGCCTGGCAGATAATCTGACTTCAATATTGTCTTATGTTATTCTACTTTATTGGAGTTGTAAATGTTTCCATTAAATATTTCAACTCCCAGTTATTTTAACAGCCAGGCAAGATAGAAGTTTGACATACAGAAAAATGTGTAATTGATCTTTGACCTACATCAAATCTAAGTTTATACCATATCCTCTACATACAAATTTTAGATATGTATGTGAATAAGATATATGAGCTTAAAGTGCTGAAAGCAATGCCATATCATTGCAGTACTGCAAATGTGTGTATCAATATTTCTTTATCCTTACATCAGTTAAAGTTGATAGAATGGTAATATTATTTTTTTCCTTCATAGCAGGACCACTTTCCACTTTGAGCCTATGTCACAAAACACACATGCACATATGAGCAACATGGCATGTAATAATAAGCCACTATTTTCCCATGCCACTCTCTTAATTTACTCCGTAGAGAGCTGAGCAGTGGCCCTTTGTGGTAATGAGAGAGCGCTTTAAGCACTATCAGTGTGTAGTTGCCGTCATCCCTAACAAAGCCTTCCCCAGGCTTAGCTGGTTCTGGTGCTCTCCTGCCTCGGGTCTCTGGTTACCTACTGTGAATGCTCTGCTTCTCCCATGATGTCCTAATGCTACTTGTAACACTTCCATGCATGGATCTTGGTTTCCTGAAGAGCCAAAAATGCTTTACAAAAGCAGTGTATGCATTAGCCCCATTCCACACACAGGGACAAATGAGGCACAGAGAACTTGAGTGACTTGCCCAAGCTTACAGGAAGTCAAAGGCAGAACCAAAGTCCCTTCTTTCCTGTTCTCCAGCCTTATTTCTGAACCAGGGATTTCTGTCCACTCTGTAGTCTACTAGTGGAAAGCAGGAGAGAGATCTTTCTGACTTCTAACAGAAAGACCCAAGGGAGGCTGGAGGAGAAAATTGAAATTGGACTCAAAATAAGATAATATGATTCTTCTCTTTCTGTCCATCCTGACCTTCATAGAAAGGACAGCTTGTTTATTGCACTGAAGTAGATCTGGAAGAGTCTAATAATACCTCTGACACCAACTGCTTCGTTATCCCAAAGACATTAAGGGACTCTAGAAGGGAGTGGAAAAGGGGCTTGTGCTCAAGGTTAGGAAGGAAGATAGTCCACAAAAGAGGGCTAAATTTAATTTGAAAAACTATGTGGAGCTGTTTCTCCTAATTAGCAAGAACAGCCTGAGGAGTCGTTACATTTCTTACTGGTCCTGTATGAGTCAAAGTCAAATTTTGTGAGCCATGCTTATTTTTAAAAGGGTTCACAGCCAGAAACAAAACCACACTGTAACAATAGTCATTAGAACTAAATATCCATTTCTAAGTCAAGCCACTGTGCAGTGTACTCATACCATACACTAGAGGACTTACCCCACTGCATTACAAAGTTTCTTTCACCATCCCCAGAAAAAAGCATGTTAAAGCTGTGCAGCAGGACAGGAAGAGCAGGGAAGGACAGCACTCAGCGTGAGCAGAGTGAAGGGTTCTTGGTCTAAATGAAAATAAGAGCCCAGCTTCATAACAACATAGGGTACAGTGGGTTTCATGTGGGTTTTTTCTGTTCTTAATGCTGTTTATTTGCTTGGGTGGGGTTTTTTGTTGCCTTTTTTTTTCCCTTTTCTTTTAATACAGCTTGTTTTCCACATGAGCCAGATTACAGTGGCAAACAGACAAGAATAAAATATGCATTTAACAACTTTTTACACATTCATCCTGCTTTCCTTTGCCAAACACCTGTAAGCTCTGTCAGGGGCATGAGCACTTAGGGACATCCTGCTGATGCAATAGCTTCATGGCTTTAGAAACAGAGGCCCACCTCTCCTAGAAAATGGACTGATTGCCAACAGGAGCTGTCAGCATTGATTCCACCTCTGTCCAAAGGATTTTAATTGCCAGTATTGATGGGACAAACCTGTAGGATGTTGGCATGGACAGCAAAGTACCTATGCAGCAAGGAGTGGGAGCTCTCATGTTCTGTATTGGTATTGCAAAGTTTTGTCCCATCCACATCAGCATTTAAATTACCTTCAGCTTTCACTGAGGTGGGTAATTAGTAACCAGTCACTCTCTTAGTGTCAGCTCAGGGTCATTTCTTTAATGTAAATAGACCCTCAGAAGGGGCTGTTTACAGTGCCTTCTACTTTCACTTTTTGTCCAGGTTTTGTTAACCACACACCCCCACAAAAATTTCGGGTTAACCCCTTATTAAAACAAAAAAAAAAAAAAAAAGGAAAGAAAAAAAGAAAAAAAAAAAGAAAAGAAAAAGGAAATAGAGAGAGGGAGAGAGAGAGCCCTCAAATTTTAAGAATTTTTAAAAATGTATATAAACAGAAGTCTTCTCCCTTTCCTTCCCCCCCGCCCCCAAACTAAATTATTTCAGAAAATAACATATATATATTTATATAGATATATAAAAAATAAGATACCCAGAGGCACTGGTTTGCATTAGGGCTTAATTTCCAGCTAAATTAAAAATCAAATCCAGGCATTTGGAATGCCTATGGGGCACAAAAGCAGCACCCAAAATCATTAACTTTTGCACCTTTTATAATATATCCCAAACCAGTCAGATTTGCTTTTCAAAATTTTGTAGTAAAATAAAAGTGCTCTTTGAGGAAAATCTATGCAATTAAACAGCAGATGCTTAACCCCTGAAAAATAGAGGCTTATAACAGAAGTGCTGATAGACCCTTAACTATAGCATCATTAGCAGCAGGTGCTGCTAGTTATTAGTTTTCTAAATAGTTTTAATGTAAACAGTATTCTTAAGCTCTAAGTGTAGCATAATGGTTGGGATTTGCTCTTTAATGCCTTTTACTAGAAAGATACAGCTCATTTAAAATAGCTGGTAGATACAGAAAGCATAAATATACAGTAAGTTTAGACACTGATTGTACTAAATGCAACAATACAAAGAAGCAAACAGGAACACAAATGGTAACACAATAAAACTGTATTACATTTGTGCTTCAAATATTACAATACATTATGTACAATAGTCCAAAATAAACATCTCATGCCAAGTGACACAAAAAGAAACAAAATACCCCAAACAAACCAAAACCCCCAAGAGCAAGCAAAAAGAATCCAGCTGTATGTACAGTACCTTTTTAATTAACATTCAACTCTGAACTGGAGCAATTTTCACTACATACAGATGCAGTCCACCTTTTATGTCACGCAACCATTCTGTCTCCCTATATCTATGCTATTCAGTAGGTTCCTGTGTCATTTCTTATATACATGTTGAGCAAAAAAGATAAAAGAACGTAGTGCTTTTTATTCTTAACGATGTGGCATCCGATCAGCGAACCTGGGGTGCATAACCTTCTTTCATTAAACCCTCCTCATAGTCTGTCTGGCACAGAATCATGTTGTTCTTCAGGAAAAATTTGTCTCCAACGCAAAATCTGAAATTACAACAATAAAGAGACAAAAGAGATAGTTTGAGGATGAATGATGTGATATGATCTTACATGGAAGGGATGTACAGCAAGTGTTCATGATCTCGTTGCAGTGACCGCACGGTGCAAACCTGTGCTGTCTGTGCAGCACACATGTGTGCATATGTGTGAAAGCCCAGCAGAGGAATTGCTCCGGTACCAGAATTAATCCTGTGCTCTCAACAAAATCTAGTGCATTCAAGTGCTTTTGCTTTCCCCAGCCAAAGACTGTTCAAAGCCCACTGAAGGCAGTGGGAGTCTTGGATCAGGTCACTGGCACATAGATAAAACGAAATAAACATCCCAGGCTACTGAGTTGAGTGCAAAGTAAATGTCCTGCTTTTGTGCAAATCAGAAGAAAAACAAAGAGAAAGTGATCATATGCAGCAGCAAGCTTGTCTGAGATACATTAAATTTGTCTTGTGCAGGCGTGCTGGTAACAATTTCTTGTTATATTCCAGTTGGATATTTCACTGGATTTGATTTAAAGTGGTAGTTCTGAGAACCCTTTCTAGCATACACATAACATATATCGTGGTGCAAACCAGAGGCACGCAGGCATGCAGAGAAACCTTTTTCTTTTTTCCTGTAGGAGTTGATGATAAATTTAGTTACTCAGCTAACTACTCTCTCTCTTGTGGTATCAGTATACCTACCTTGTTATACTATTATGTGCATCAGAATGATCTGATTGCTACCAAATGCCTCTGAGAGATTTCATTTGATTTTCTCTGATGACTGGGAAAATCATGTAATGTTAATGCTCCTGGCTAGCTGGCTTCAAACTTCGAGTAAAGCAGGATTTCCCAGCTAAGCAGTACACTTGAATTTAAGAAGGCTCTTCCCTGACATCGTCTCAACCCTTCCCCTCGACAAAGCCAGTCTTCTTGAAGATACTTAGGGAACAAGTGAATAGGACCAATGCAGAGAAAAAGTTTCCCTAGTGACTGCCTTGGCAGGGTTACATGCCTTTGTTTATAGTGAACTCTCCAGCTATAAAATATATTGGGAGGCACTGCTCACATTATTCCAATTAAAATGAAAGCAAGTAACCTAAATGAACCCCTTAACACTGATGTGAATAAATGAAACCAGCTTCTACCAGCTAATTATGGATCTCACTACATAAAGTATTGTTTAATGTGTAACAGATTATAATGTCCTTTTTTGTATAATTTCCAAATGGTGACATCTTGGACACAATTAGGGTCAGATATAAATGCTTGTGTTGTTTATGGTAGATTTAACAGCAGAGTAGCTATGGGAATAGTTGTATATGTATTTAATTGTAACAATTTAACCTTCAAATAGTGGTGCCTGTTGTAGTTGACCCAGTAAAACTCCGTAAATGACACAGGTTGACCCACCTGACCTCTGATAGCAGTCTGTCTTTATCAGATAGTCAATTTCTAATGATGTTAAAGCAGAAATCTTGGTGAATTGTCACAGATTAAACTGTGTATGGAAAGCAGTCCTTTAATGTTTTGTGAAGTTGGAGGTTTAAATGAGTAGCAGTTGGACTGATTTACATTTGTGAAGATTGGAATGCTAGACAAATAGTGAACCCATTTATTTTCCAACTGGGTAGCTTTGGAAATTTATCCTTATGCTAGCTAAATAGATAGAGTGAAAATAGTGTAATAAAAAAGTGGATTGAAAAGAATTAGCTCTGCTCTTAAAGGAAAATTGGTTTGTTTATTTGTGGACTTTTTTTTCATGTAGGATTACTGCCTGCTGCTGATGATGATTGAAAATAGAGATTAGGGAATGATTCCAAAATCTTTAAGTTATTTATGGTCAGGACTCTTTTACATGATTTAGAGGTTCCTGTTATTCTTCCCACTCCAATCCTGGTATACTAGGCTACTAACAACACAAATGATTTTGCATAGCTATGTTGAAATGTAGAATTCATGCAAAAAAGTTGTTCTTTGGCATTTTTCCAACTTTTGTAATTTTGTCCATTGACAACAATACTGACAAAAATTCTTTTGTGCATCTTATAAGATTAGGTCAAAGACCCTTAACTAGTGCCAATATGTAAATTTATTTTTCTCAAAGAAGTCAACTACAAAAAAAAAAAAAAACCAAACCCCGTCCTTCTTAGTTTCTCTTAAATAAATGTATGGATTAATATGGACTGAAAGCAGGTGAAGTTATTGTATTGTGACAACTCAGTGACCCCCTTACAGTTTGCCCAGGGATTACTGATGGTGACTGAGGGAAGATGTCCAGCCAGCAGTGCCCACCACATCAGAAGGTTACTGCACAGCAGGTGTGTCTGCTGCCAGGCCAGGCACCAGTGGGAGACAAAACCACCTCTGCAACCAGCAGAAAACACTAACTCTGAACTGTGAACATTATTCAGCTATATACTCCTTTGTGTTGCAGCATAACACAGAGTTTAGAAGAGTAACTTGTTTAAAATATTTAGTAAATAAAAAATACGCTGCTTAAGTGCAATTTACTTGCACAGCATTACTTACACATGTAGCTTCTTGCAATATTGCTTGCATCAAAATCCTGGCTGAAGGATTTTATTTCTCAGCCCTCACAGAAGTGACACAGTTGGAATTAAACTGCACCAGCTACACGGGGGTGTCAGGATGCTTTTTTCAATAAAAAGTGTCCGTGCCTTTTGCTTTTGCAATGTTAATATGTCGAGCCAGAAATGCTCTACCAATGTCTACATGGCATTTGACAGCTTTATGCATGAGTGGCTTTAAACATACACAGTTCCACAAATCATTTACCTTCCAAGTGTACAGCTGTCTTGTGGAGAGGCTGCCAGTGGTCTGTCTAGACACGCTTGACTGTGTGATAACCTGTGGGGTGGGGGTCTGTCTACATGGTGAGGCATCCTCTGGGTTCATCTGGATGATCCTTTGTGCCTTGGGGGAAACCTGTTACTTACAATACTTATGGTCCAAATTTTGCAACAGTTTTCATATGGTGCAAGTTCAGTGACTGAAACATTTGGCAAGGACTGACAGTGAGGCTTGTGTCGGCCCCTGGGTATTAAATGTGTGAACTGTGCACTCATTAGGTGACAAAGAGGTAAGCATCAGGTGAAAAACCTATAATCATGGCATGCTAGCTGCCAGGTACAATGAGACAAGGCAAGTAGGAAGACGAAGTATGACAAATTCTGTCCATTCACGCTTTCAACCTTATTTGACTTCCAAAACCAGATTTATCCTCTTCTGAAGTGTAAGAGCTAAATCTGTAACTACTGCAGATTGGTTTTGCACGCTCCAAGATTTAAACCTGGCTTAGCTTTAAATGAAAGGGTAAATTTGAGCCTAGCGTTCCACTAAGGTTGGAGGGTTTTTATGGAATTCGCATAGGATGTGAACCAGGGCACAATTTGGGCATGTATATCAAATGGAGTCAAGGAGCATATTAAGATACCACTGTGTTAGGAGTATATAATTAGGCAAGACTATTACTCTTCTAGCAGGCAGATGGTAGTCTTCAGCCTTCCCTAAAAGCCTCGCCCAATTTTTTTAATAGGCATGCAAGATGAACGGGAAAGGATATACAATAGGCTGCATTAACATGCCAGATTGGACTTACCACCATAAATTGATAATAGTACTTTTGACACGACTGTGACATTAGTAGAATGACCGTTATAATTAACCTACATCCCAGAACTCCTGTCATATTTTACAATGGCAAAAGGAAGGCCATTTATATTACAAAATGACCTCTGTTATCACCTTGTTTGGAAGAGGAAGGTGTGCCTAGACTAATCACAAGAAGTATAAAACTTCCATTCTGAGAAATGGCTCTTTCATCGTTCAGAACAGATATTTACGGAGATCTCACTGCTGTCTATCATCTTTTCTGATGTACAGGATGTGTGTCAAGGTACCGAAGATTTCTTAAGAAAGCAGGAGAAATATTGCTGTGAGAAAAGATGGCTCTGTGTGTGCTTCCTCTGTTGCAGAAAGAAACAAAATCTGGAAGCATTTAATTGATTTCCTCGATGATAAAGGAAGTTCAGACTTACCACACCCACACCCTTCCCCTCTGCTTTTTGCAGTGATGTAACTTGTCCTCTGCTTTTCCCCTTTCCTCTTTTTTTTTTAAACTTCTTTGCTTTTCCCGTGTAACTCACACTAATGTTAATCTATATGCATCACTAAGAGAACAAAGCCACCCTTTAACATCACAGCTCATCGGTCCACACCTGCGGCTTACTAATTCTGGGGTTCTGTCAAAATGTCCATTTCGAAGGCTGGACAATGGGAGCTGTGCCTGGGTTTGTACATTTTCACCAGTACGATGTAGTGTACACACACACAGAACCCCAGTTCAACCTAGAATGACAAACCACAACTTGGTGTGGTTTTCATTTACTGTATTTTAAATAGCGCGTGTGGACAATGTATTAGTTTTTATCCTAAATTTAGACACTCAATGAAAATAACCTGTATTCAGGTGTTCAGAATTTCTAAAATGACCGCTCATGAAAAAATCTAATATTGGTGTTTGAAATAAGGGTGTTCCTGGCACTGCATTCCCACCCCCCTACTTGACAGAGAACAAAGGCAGCATTGTGTGGGCATTTTACAGTTTATACTGGAGGTAAATGTTTACAGCTACATCAGGACAGCGATTTGAATGAGTGTGTAACCATTTTCAGTCCAGTTCCCATTAAAATAAAGGCTATTTCAGATAGAAGGGTAGAACAGTTGATTTAAACACCTCTCAGTGATAGCAGATGGGGGTTTTAAACCATACCCTGAGCTGACTTCAAACGGCAGAGAGAAAATATCTCAGAAATATGGAACAAGCTGCTAAAGATGCCAACAGAGAGTGAAAGGAAGGACACATAAACTCTGGAAAGTGGGAAAGCCGAAGGCAGACTGACATCATTGCTGTAGTCAAAAGTGTCAAGCAAAGATACAGCTGAGCCCACTTGCAAGATTTTCCACTCCATTTTTCTAGTCACACACATGCAACCTGACAAAGTGTGAATGGCAGTGTCTGTTTACAAGTTTATTTTTCCAGTGGTTTCCTTTTTTCTTTTTTCCCCTTTAAATTTTCTGCAGAAATTAAGTATATTGAGGCTACTGTCAACATGAGGTGAAGGGCTTCCGAGGAGAAGTTTAATATGTTTATAGAGAAGAAAGGGGAACACTCACACCATTAAGATGACTGTCACTAAGCTCTGCGGGCATTTAGGTGATGGAAAAACTTCAAATTAGGAGCAAGCTGGACAGAGACATGAGAGATAAGAGGATGCTAAAACCTTTAGGCTAGAAATAGAGCTTAATATTCACAAAATTGCTACAGCTTTAAGTATTGGTATAAAGAAAAAAGTGCAGGAAATATCTCAAAAACTGGCTGGATGGAGCAATTAGATCCTAGAGCTGAATAGCTTTATGAAAGGGAAAATAGGAGACAGTGCCTATTTGACACCAGGGGACTAGGCTCGGTGGCTCAGGAGGTCTCTTTCAGGCTGTCTGTGTCTACAGTCCCTCTTCTTGGAATACAGTATCTAAGACAATACCTTTTTCTCCTTGCTCTGAAAACGTCACATTCAGGAGGGCAATAAAAGGGGACAGGTATGTTATGACTTAGAGCTGGAATTCATGGCCTGAACAAAAGTCTCCTGAAACCACAGGACTCTAACTACCAGCCATGCTGAGACTTGCACTAGATGGTGAGTTGTAGATACTCAACACTAATAAAGCAAACAGTGAAGTTGTACATAAGAGCAGAAAAATCACTGAATTTTTCACAGAAACACTAGGCAGAAACAGGCAGGCATCTCTCTCACTGGGCCAGGATCAACTATTTAAAGGATAGGAATGTGAGGGTCATGCAATAGCAACCCTGAAGAACAGGTTGCCCCAAGCATCAATGGAATGTGTGTTAATATAATTATTAGCTAGCTTGGATGGCAGAAGGGACTGGAAGGAGCAACCAGGCACAGAACGGCAGAAGAAATTCAGTGTTGGCAAAGACAAAGTAATGCAAACTGAAGAAACAATTTTGTATACTCAAGAACATTGCGTATGCTCCTTTAGGGAAAAACCTTAATGGTAGTTGATAACTGAAAATGAAATGTGGAACCAAACAAAGAGCCTTATATACTATGCAGAACTACTGTAGACAATGACCAAAAGGATTTAAAATTTAATGGGGGAAGAGAGAGTGAAACTGGGGAATAAGGCTTAACATAGAGGTCTTGCAGGAGCTGGTGAATCTTGCTACATCCATTGAGGATTTTTTGATGTTGCTGACGTGTTTGTAAATAAAAATGTTCTCTTCAATAAATAAATTCTGTATTAGTGGAATTGGTGGCTGGAGTGAAAGGAAAGAGCAAATCTAAACACTCAATAACATTATTTTGCATACAAAGGGGCAGCAGTTTAACTTTCAATAAAGAAAAGAAAGTTAAACTGTCATCTTATAAACTCATCCTTATTCAGAATCTGCTGTTTGATTTTGATTAGCTTAACCAGAGGAAGAAAAAAGGACCCTAAGAAGGACAACAGAAATTATTAATGACATGGTGACTGACAAGATTATTCGGCTTAAAAGAAAGGAGAAAAAGGTTTTGCAGTCGATGTAAAAAACTCAAAAATAGGTGATGTGTCAGGTGCCTAGCATTTCAGGGTTTTATTGTTACACAAGTAATGAAAAACAAAAGATTTGAAGATATGTATTAATGGGAGAATGTAGTCAGTGGGATGCTTTACCACAGGAACCACAGAAGAGCTATGTTGAAGCAACCATGAAATAGGATTTATTGTAAGAAACCAACAAAATTAATTCTTCAGAGTGCTGCTAACTCCAAATTGTGAGGAAGAAAGGTACCCTACAGGCAACCTGCTTTATTAGGCTCAGTGATAGCTATTGCAATATAAGCAGGATTAGGGTCACTTTTGAGAATTTCTGAAATTCGTTGAAACTTCTGGAACCACACTCTATATTTCAGGTAAATCAATTCTTTTATTCGTAGTCTAAGACACCTGTAAGACTATTTCAGCACCCTTTTGCCAAAACTACATGCAAAGTAAAAATCAAATGAAAGATTAGATTGAAGGCTCAGGAATAATGAGGCTAAGAACTATTAAATATCCCAGCAAAGCTCCATTTCAGAAGAACCTAACAGCACTTTTCCAGGGGGTCAGTGGCCCCGAGGCACAGTACGATGTGTATGAGCTGCAAAGTGAAATTGCACATTAGTTCACAACTGTAATTGTAAAAGAGGAGTATCAAAAATAAGCACAACAGCTGTGCTTTTTGGGGGAGGGGGGAGAAAAAGAAATTTCACTTCCTCAGATCCAGGAAGGCTAACTATGATGAAAATCTTTTGCACTCTGACTAACAAACATTGTCTGCTTTGCTTGACTGATGAAGATTAGCTGACTTCTTACATTAAAGAAGTTTGTCTTGTATGGGCTGAAGTGACAAGACAATAACTAAGTGCTAATTGTGCATAACCAACACTAAAGATATGCAGCCCCATTATGGCATGTAATAAATGAAGCGAACAACAGAAATATATTAGGCGCTTTAATAATGATACTAGAACCGTGGTTTCAAAAAAACAGGGATGTGAAGGGTTTTGGAAACGAATCCTAAGAGAGTGTGTGTGTGTCTTTCTTAAATGGGCACTGTGGGAGCCTCTGCCTTGCTCGGAATGCAGTTTCTTAGTTCTGTAGCAAGACAAAATTGATATAGGGCTTTAAATAGCATTAGAACCTATTATTACTTTGCATTATTGTATAGTTTAAGCGGTGGTTATTACTTGCCTGGTATTTTAATTTCCCATGCAACATGATGAAAAAGGTCAATTTGGCTTTTTTTAAAGAGCGTAATTGTAGTGTGCTACACTTATTAGCAGCTGTACATTTTATGGTTCTTTAGGGATGTTTGATTTTTAAATGACTACAGTGTTAAAAAATAATACACTGTAGGACAAGGTGAGTTAGGAAAGCTTACTTAGAGCTGTGTCTAGCTTTGTTGTGTTAGACTGTTATCTTCCTAATTTTTTATTACTTCCCTAGAAATGTACATCCTCTGTTTCTTCCCATCTGAAAATGAAAAAAATATGAATGCTATGAAATGCTAAATAGGATCATGTAATAACTGAAAAATTGCTGAAAATAATAGGGACATTAAGGAGTGGACATAACTGGCTCTCTCACTTCCTAGTCCTCATAGAAGTCACTGGCAAAGCTGCTAGCAGCTTTTACGGAGTCAGAAATGGAGCTCTCCATGAAATCTCTGACAGGGTTTGGCCACCACTTGGAATGTAGTTGGTATAAATTTGGCTGTATTCACCTCTGAAAAAAATCAGTTGTTACAATTTTACCATTTTTGACATTTGTTCTCCAACTGTGCCATATGGGTGATGCTTCAGAACAAAGTGTCAGGTTTGGATCCTTGGGAAATTTAGTAACCTACAGTTAGGATATGGAAATAAAAATAGGGCTATAAGAGATCCATTGCTGTTACAGAGAAAATGGTGGGAACAACATTTTTAAAATTTAAATGATTACTGTTCTGGCAACAGGAAGAAACGATGTGTACTTTAAAAGAAATACATGGGATAAAAATGAAGAATTTAAGTGAAATTAATGCAATAATGACAAATGGTCCTGCTATGCTCTTCTGAAGAAAAGGATCTCAAAGACCTTTATAAATATTAATTAATTAAATTTGACAGACAGCCTTTTGAAAGAGAGGAAGTAACATTATTCTTTTTCACTGATGCAGGATTTGAGGCACAAAAAGTTTTCTGGCCAAGGTCATGAAAGATGTTCTGTATCAGTCCCGGAAAAAGTACCCAGGTCTTACTCTCAGTCTTGGGTTTCCACTACTGGTGGGTGTTTCTGCTTCTCTGGAATGTATGCCCACACCAGTGCTGAATTAGCACTTAGGTTATGGAACAGACCCATGAAATTCTCTTACCTCTGATTACAAAGTTGACATGCAAAACAGTCCAGGTGATAAACATTGTCCTTTGCTCTCATCACCATCTCAAAAGCAGGTATGAGCTTACTGCAGGCAGCACAGTTTCCTGTAACGCCAAATAACCTGGAGATGCAGAAAGAAATATATTCCTGAAGATGCTTAACTGAAAAGAAAACCCACTCCATATTTATTTTTAATTTTTAAACAATTTTTTTAAATTCCCCCCACCCCCTAGACCGGTCTTTGACTGACTTCCCAGCACACCTCCTCTTGGAAAGGCTGGTCTTTGGTGGCACACGTCTGCCCAATTTACAACACAAAGGCATAGTCCTGCCAAAGAGAGCTTTATGAAGTACTGACAGACTAACATTGCACCTATTGTGATGGTATTTTTTTTCTGCAGGTTATAATGACCTTTCTTGATGAAAGAAACAACTTGTTAAACTAAACAAAGAAATAGTAAACACATTAGGGATGTTACATAACTGTGCAGACAGAGGTCAAGCTGTTTGCATGAGTGGGAAGAGTCTTCCACTTGGATCCTGCCATGCAGGAGAGAGCCACATAACCTTGGCTTTTGGTGCTATTTATTATTAAAACACACTTTAGCGAGAAAAGAAATAACACTTGAAAAAGCCAACATTCTTCGCATTTTTGACATCTAGTGCTAAAAGCTTTACCACTATTATTAAAAGAACATTTTATGAACAAGTCATTTAAATCGTCAGAAAGCATTAGTGGTTCATGCACCTTACAACCCTATACCATAGTTATTGCTATGATTATGTTATTCAGGTAGCACATTAAAGTAAATGAGGCTGTAAACTATATATAGTCACATCAGGAGTAGAAGTATAAAATACTATAAGAACAATATGAAATGCTGGTTTTGCCAGACATCTATATATATTTATTTTTTTAAAAAAATTCCCTTTGTAAAAGATTTTTCAGTACATTTCAAGTGGGTGTACTACAAAAAACAAACAAAAAAAAGCCACCACCAAAAAAATCCAACTAACATATATATGCATCCTTTTGTAACATAGAAGGATTATAATGAACAAGAATAAATACGTTAGCTCTACATGGCAGCAATCTTTGAAACTCAGTTTATTTAAACTACTTAATAGTTGTGATGGATTATTAAAAGTAATGCTCTGCTTGTGCATAGCAGTTAATGCAGTTTTTAACTATGAAGCATACTAGATGAAAACACCACATCTGCCAGTTTTCTTTTTTTCCTCAGCATCAGGCTGACAGCAGAAAAATATAATGGCTCTCAAGGGAAACACCAAATTAAAAGCAGTTCTAAACTAATGAATTCAAAGGTGCTCTGTAGAAAATTCAGTTTGGTAACATAAAAATGAACACAGTTTTTTAATCACATCCCTCCATTTTACGGAATTTCATGGGTTACCATCAAGCCTACTTAATTCTAAATCCTTTTACCTTCTGCTTCCACTTAAGGTGTGCTGCCTACAAAATATGTGCCTGTTTAATTTAAAAGTTGTGAACCTTTTCCTCCTGTCTGAGATGCTGGTTACTATGATCACTTGGAGAAATGCTGGGACAAGCTCATCCTCATCAGCTCCTGTTAGAATGACTCAAGTCAACTTCTATTTCTGTTAAGTCTGATTACTAAAACTTTAGGTTATTTAAGATGATTGCACATATTCCTTTTGTAAAACATTCTGTTCCTGTTCTATCTCCATCAGGCATGGGTTTCACTGAGGTCGCCTAAATCCCACTCAGACTTTCATTCCTTATCTGTAAGAAGGACAGAAAAGTTAGTTGCCTTCCAGTCATGGGCTGACTTTGTCTCGAAGATGATTATACCCATGGACCAAAGCAGCAGCTCTGTTTTCCTTCACACCTGTGTAGCAGGTACTACTGGTAGTAGTTTAGTTGGACAAGGGGAGCAGATCAGGCTGCAAAAGGCAAAGGACTGTAGGTACTGTTATTCTATGTGGCTGCAGTAGAAGGAAAGTCAGGCTTTAAGGCTTGAACACATCAGCAACGTTGAAACACAAAGATGAGAATGGTCCCACCACCTCCAAGCTCAGTGTGGGGGATCAGACAGCACCTCAGTGCTCAGGTGGTTTAGGTGCAACAGCTGAGTACTTGAGACACAGCTAAAGCCTCTTGCCAGAGAGGGTGCTGGGTGCAGGCTGTGTCACCTTCCACAGCCACGTCCTCCTTGCAGAGGGGTGTGTGTGCCTGTGTGCGTGAGGAAGTGCAAATCCATTTCAGCCAGCATTGCAGTTTGTGTGTTGCAGAGCAGTGAAACAATTTGGGATTGTCATTTAGCACTGCAGAGGATGGAGATTTACTGCACCCAAGTCCACTATGTGCAGATTTCTACAGTCCTGAAATGAGAGACCCCCAGAGAAACTGCTTCAGCTGAGCACCAGATACATTAAAATTTTTCAATTACGTAAAGGGAAGGAGGCCCTCCTTGCTGTTAGTTCTTCCCCACCACACACAAAACAAACACGTGAGATTTATATTAGCTATTGTTAATTTTGGATAAAGCTTTTTATATGAAGAACATAGTTTTCTGCCATTAATAATAATAATAAAAACCCCACAATGCCATTTTGAAATTCTGGACATAGTTTCCCCCAATTTCAATTGCTCTCGCTCCCTGAGCATTTATCAGCTACCTGATTAGAATTTGTTTCCACACAAACCATTGATCATCAGCCTATTACTAGGCAAATGACAGTTAATTACCCACTACATTAACCACTGGGACCTGAGACCTGCTTCTGCTGCCATCAGTCAACATGATAAATGTGGCAAGTTCAGTAATGCATGGCCAGCCCTGAGCTGCCTGCTATAGTGTGAACAACCCTCAATCTCACTTCCAGGCCCAGGAAAATCTATGGCAATCTGCATAATTACAAGCTCTGGGTTAATAACAGACAAATGATTTGTTGCATCTAAACAAAGTCCTTGGAATGGGCCTGGTCTCCTGTGGCTGCCCGGGCTGCTGTTGTGCCACCAGTGTGCTTCCCACTACAACATGCACAAAACAGATCTCTGACGCTGTATCCTTCCAATTTGTTGCCCTCCAATTTATGGATTCTGCATATGTGATTTTTAATCATTAAAGAACTCTTGAAGCAATATTATCTTAATTATTCTCTGCTGTAACCAGGGAATTAGGCTTCAGATAAAATTTTCTTCTTCTGTGCACTTTCCCTGCCTCGCTGGAGGCTCCATCAGTTTTCATCTACACCTGGACTCTGAAATTCTAATGATGAATTATTGCCCCTTTTCCTAAGAGGGTGAACCTTACAAGGGAACATTTTACTGAACTGTGAGCTCACAGACTGAGTGCGGAGATGCGGAAATCTGATCTAATTTACTGCAAAACGATGCATTTGTTAGACTTTCTCCTCAGTTTTGTCCAAGGATCAAGAGATCAGTCAGGAGCCAATTTCATGTACTCCTTTGCAAAGGAGTGTATGCACTCAGCTCTCCATAAGCTGTTTTGTTTTCTTCCCCTCTTCAAACCTGTTACACAAACAAGTTTTTAAAACATGAATTTTACTACTGGAGGGAAGAAACAGTTTCTTGACAGGCTCTAAACTGAAGCTCATGCACCAAGCTATGATCTCTTGCTTTGTCTATTTTACCAAAAGAGTGGCAAGTATTATGTTTCTACTAGTACTTGCATCTGCCTGGTACCATTCTGAGCTTATTTCCTTTTTCACTGTGGTAAGAAAATGCTTAAACTCGCTCACATCCACTTATGGATAGTTAGACTACGCCCTAGATGCCTCCATAGATTTGAAAACTGAACCTTTCTGATTACATCTAGGAAGAATGGATGAGAAAATTTTAAAGTACCAGGACAGATCTCTTGATATTCTGAAGTAACATCTGGAATTTTACATTTATTCCATATATGCCCCAACAGAGATTAGAACAATCAGCCACAGCAAAAGCTTTCGTTCTTAATGGATTTGAACAGTACAGAACATCCTGCAGAGAGCTGAAAAATGAAAGACACGCAGAAGCCCTTCTACAAACAAACCCAAACCTGACATTTTGAGCAGCAAAAAGTGTGATTAAGCACCAGGCTATTGATTCTACTTTGGTAGGTTTACTAAACAGAAACCTGAAGGTTAAGTACTGAAAGATGAGAAATGGGAAAAAGTTGAGAGGGGAAAGACAAGAAAAACAAAGGAAAAGAAGAGTGGACAGATATACAAAAGAGCTGAGAATCTGACTAAACCACACTATACTCATGGGACACGTGCTTTCTAAAGGGACCCAATTTAAACACATTGACACCAATTTCCATCCACTCCTACAGATTTTGGGTGAGGCCTTGAGTAAGGAGGGGAGACCCAGTTCTCATCACGACCTTAGAAATGCTCCATCACACATCACACGGTTAGGCAGAACTGCATACGTGCTGAGATCAAACAGATTTGGGCCATAATTCCCTGTCAAATTGCATGGGACTTTCAGAAGATTTAGGATCTAATGTTGCCAGTTACAGCTGCTCCCAAAAACTTCCTCCTTTTTGCTGTTCTTGTTTGACAACTGTCCTCTGTAAGATCCATTGATTTGCTACCAACAGCACTCTTTTGCCTACTTTAATTTTATATTAAAATGTTGCATGATTTGGATAAGATGTCTGAGTCTCCAGTAGGACTAAAAAATATCTGTTTGAACAATAGAAAATGAAGGAGAAATAACATCTTAAGGTACAGGAATGACAAAGCAGACATTAAATGGAATTTCTCCTGTGGTGCAGTAATTATGGTTAGTTTCACATGGTTTCAAATTATTTTTTCTCCTCATTCTCACTACCGGGTTAACTAGGTTCATTAGGGAAAAAATATATATATGGGAGCTGATTTCCAAACCTGCCTTCTCCACTAACTGAGGTGTGACCCTGGCAGCTCACTTAATTTTGGTCTCACTTTATTCGTTAGGAGGAGGTGAGACCTAATCTTCACATTGTAATATCACTGCTAGATACTGTTTCTATAAAAAAATTGAAATGATACTTTCAAACCTCAGTTTCACAGTGCATGAGGGATCAAAATAACACACACATGGTTTTAAATGTAATCAGACATTTACTGAAATAGACAATCAGCCTTTTTTTTTTTTTTTCCCCTAGTAGGTTTGTGTATTATTCAGGATTTCAATTCAAGCTGTATGCACTGAAAGACAGAATTTGGCCCTTAGCAAATATTTCAGATAGAATAAGATGCTATTTGAAGAAGCATAAAAACCACATAAAAGAATCTAAAAGTTAATGAGAGAGAGAAAAAAAATTATCTAAGGATCTACATTACAAAGCATATTGAAAAGCATAGTTTTCAAGAACATGTAAATTTTACATGCTGAGTATTATTTAGATTATTAGATGGAGATTTCTAAGTGACTTAGGGACACAAGTACTACCGGCTTTAAATAGTCTATATTCTCTTACTTCCCACAAGGTATTTTTGAAAATCCTCCCTGTCAAACTGTAGAGAAAAGGAAGAAGGTAAATTTGTCCCACATGCATTTTCATGAATGCCTGGAAAACTTATTTCACTCTCACCCATCCTCCCTTCCTGGAAGAGTTTTCTAAATGCTCATTGAAAATGAAACATGCTTCCAGCAGAGGGGAGAGGAAAAGCTGCCCCACTTTGCCTACTGAAGTTAAACCACACAAGAAACGAGACCAGACGGTTCCCATTCACCCTGCTCATCCACAGCCCTGCTGGCTGCACTCACTGGTATCCAGTGAAAAGACTTTTGGTGGCTTTGCTTGAGTTAACTGTGGTTCAGTAATCAGAGACTACTTAGAAAGAAAGGAAAAAGGTGGGCAACAAAAGGACCACTGGAGAAAATGGCCACTTTTGAAAGAGTTCTGTATTCTCTCCAGTATCTTTCATTGCTGCTTATATATGCTTCTCTAACTCCTTCTCTTTTAAAATCTTTTGTTGACAAAACTGAGGTTCAAAAGAGGGAAGTGCCATGAAGTTACAAACGAGGGAGCTCTGCAGATTGAAACATCAGGCCTCCACCTAGATTTCCAGCGCTCCTTAGCTGCAGGTGGACAAATTTCCACAAGACCTTGGCTCTCTGGGCACTGAATTACTTTAGAAAATGTAAGATTGCAAGTGTCATAACATAGGAGCAGTTAGATAGTATGGTTTAGATGCCTATGCAGATTAGCTTAAGACCTTGTCCCACATTTTAGATGCTGCAAAAAAGATGAAGAAAGAGAAGTCAAACAAAACAGTCCACTTAGTCTAAGTGTGTTAAGGAAGGCATTCAAACACAATTGCTGAAGCATGCTTAAATGCCCACTAAAATCTAAGCCTGATTCACTGTTTGCCTTGTTTCGTATTGCTGTGAAAAGAGGGTTAGTTTTGCCAAACTAGAGCTGAGAAACCCTTTCACCTTAGTCCCCTACATTTTCTTTTAAAAGCAAACTCAATAGACTGAAGAATTAACTCCATGTTGGAAGCGCGCTGATACTCCTAACACTGTTTGTAAGGATACCCAGTGTGCCACCTGGAAACCTGTCTCCACTTTGCTGAGGGTGAGCTGTGGTACATCTCTAGGGCCTCTGATACTAAAACATTAGGTTGGTAGCTGGAAATGCAACAGCAGAGCACAGCTGTAGCATCACAGTGCAGTCACACACTCCTTGTCAGAGTGTGCTCTGCTTTCATGTTTAGCTAACCTGCATGTGCCAGCAATCCTGCCTGGCTTCGGCCGGGCTGTGTGTGACATTTAGCACTTGAGTATTTGCAGTAAGATCCCTACACTGAAGGTGGGAGGTGCAAATCTCTCTCAGGTGAAGCTTCTGTTTCTCACATAGTTCTATTTTACACAACTATCGTGGAAGAAAATAACTATATGCAAACTGAAGTCCAGTCGTTAATGCAGAGCGGGATTTTTTTTGCCTTTTTGTACCTGGGGTTTCTGTACTGCCTTCATCACTGTGGGTTGTAATTTACTGTAATTGAGCTGCTCCCCTCAGTGCAGACTTCCAGTTTGCTCCATCTGCTTGGAGCAAACTATTTGCCAAGCTCCATCCTCTGCTGATGTTCGTGAAACTGAGTCTTTTTTTTCCTCTGCAGATTGCATGAAAGAATTCTTTATGTAAAGTTAACATGGATGAATTCCATTTTCAAACACCTCCAAACCAGACGTTCAAAACAAAATACAGATTTACTTCTATATCCTTCCCTAATTAGGTTAGTTGTGTTCTGCAAAACAATCTAAGCTTTCATTTCAACTGAGTATTACCAGCCTTAATTTTGCCTCAAAAAATTTGAAGCATGACCAGGCATTATTGACACAGTACCACTTTTCTAAATCTACAGTTTGAAAAAGCTCTGGGAAGTGGGAATTTTGTTGTTCGGTCAATGGAGTGTTAACTCCAAAGCCTAAATCACACAACTTAAAAAAACCCCTTGTTCATCTTAGGAGCAAATATAGCTACATCGTTTATGTCACAGTCTGCTACCCTGTCCCTTCAGTCATGCAGTCAGATGATCAAACTTTCAGTTTAAAGCTAAAATGCAATTTTAAGGAGTATTCTGGCCTAATTTACTGCCTGCTTTTAATCAAGTTACAAATTTGTTTCATTTTAAATTTTCTTTAACCACTCTGATTGACTCAGATGAAAAGCAGGGATGATTGTGCACGGTGCACCATGATCTATGCCTGATACTGTGGAAATAAATTCAAGTTAAAAATGACCTCCCAATGCACTCAGGGCTCTGCTTTGCACCACCACTCATGCATCGTGACATTCTTAAACTTCTACCAGTAAAGTCAACATCAATATTACATCCATTTCTACAAAGCAACCATATAAACTTCATCTTTCTACACATGCTTTACTTTAAATCATGCATATAAATCCATCTACACGCACAGGCTGAATCTAAAAATTTGCAGATACTCAGCTGACGTATTTTCATTGTCAAACTCAAGCAACTCAGAACCAAATTTAATGCTCCAAATCAAATAAGAGTAAGACTGCAGTATCCCCAGCTGGTTCCCAGAGTGGGGATAGGTCTAACTCGCACATTGCAGCAGTTCAGGTCTGCAAAGTGCTGCAGCCACATAGCACTCCACAGGGAGGTTCATGTCCCAGCTAGGCAGACACTTGCATTGCCACTAAAGTGTCTCTACACTGTTTCTGGATCTGGCAGCTAGTTTACAGCTTTGTGCCATGTACTGCACAATATGGATATCACTCTAGGCTGTACCTGAACCTTTTAGTTGTGATAGAGCACTGCTGAGCTCTGTTTACCACCTGCCCTTCCTCTTCTTCTAACCTGAAGGGCTGATCCCAAAGATGGTTCGGTGATAACTTGACAAGATTTCCAGGAATGGGATGGAGATAAGGGACCCTCAGGGAGGATGGCTTTCATTATGGTGCCTATGTAAGAGTCATGCTCACCTGCCACATGGATGCTGCTCCACGTAGCAGCCATCAGTCCTTGTGGTACTGCCATGCAGCTGATGTCAGGCGGTGCAGGTGACCTGAAGTCCCTCCTAGGAGGGAACCAGTGTCACCTGCAATATGGATGTGGTGAGTTTGTCACTTTCCCTACAGCTGCATATAGCTCCACATCGCTGCAGAGGAAGCAGAAACCAACAGAGACGCTTCTAAGGTGCATTTCAAATCCATCCATCCACAAAGGGCTAAACAAGGAAGGGGAGATTTAGGAAGAAAAGGGTCTAAATTAACAAAAAGCCCCCTGATGAGCAGTGGCCAAGCTTCTACCATTTCCCAACAATTCTATTGTTTCTCCAATGACTAAGGAGAAAAGGTCTAAGTGGTGCATACAGAGTTTGCCTCTGGAGATGGGGGAAGGGAAGGAAATTAAGGTACAAATATATAATTAGCTGCCTAATGTGAGGGACATAAAACATAGACATTTTTCATTTTGCCCCAGAGGTGACTGAGAATGTAGAACCTCTGGGTAAGAAATCAATGCACAGACTGTCAGGTAAATACATATTGAAATATAAGTGGGGGGTAAGTTAATAGTTCTATGAGGTCATATAATAAAGTCTATAGTTCTTTCATCTGCACTGTGAACAATGCAGTTACTGTGTTTCTCCCCTGGTGTAATAGCAAAGACGGTTGCTAGACTCTGAAAATAAATTATGCCATGCTTTATTAAATGGTAAACAGCTGTTCCAGCCACAATACAGCACATGCTAATTGAAGAATGCCTTAAGCAGTCCTATAATAAAAAGCTTTTAAGAGTTGGAGAGGAAAAAAAAGCCAGCATCATGACAGACTTACTATCATGGGTTCCCTTAGTTAAAATTCAACACATGGGTCATTCAAGGTGAGAAGTATATTCTGGGAGAAGATCTACAGTAATGAACATTTAAGAATCATTAGCAGGCTCTTTCATGCCACAATGCTGTAGGCAAAGACGTGCTTAGGTAGGAAATATAGCCACAAGGTTCTCATCGTGTTTCCATGTCTTGTTTTACTAGGAGATATGTACCCAGCATTACAACAAACGTGTGGGGAGAATTGCTTTTCCGGAGGTGGTGATCCCCAGCACAGAAACCTCACTACTCGTGGGAATCGCCCTGGAGAATCTGGCAGAGAATGAAAGCTGTGGCGTGAGCTGTAAAAGACCATACATGTAAAAGAGAGAGATGATACACGGCATGGTGAGCCCTGAACTGGCAGAGTTTCCAGAGCAGGTGTATCATTGTACCTCCACAGAGCGCTGGCCCCTTGTGCCAGCCTGGTTCTGTCGAGCTGACGAGGTGTGTGGTGTCCAGCAGTTATCAAAGGGGCTACCGGGAATGCCAGGGTATGGTCTTTTCTTTTACATTTAGAGGTCTCCACTGCTGGTCCCTGTGGTACCTTGATAAGTGGCCTTGTGCAAATATCCCCATTTTGCACCTCAATTTTCCCATCTTGACATTGCATTAAAAAAACCAGGAATTCTGGTGTGCAAAAGCCCCTTAAGAGCCCTGAATGATAGCTACTATGAAAAATATAAATGTATTTATAGCAGCTACTAACTGACATAAGCATTTTCCCAAGAATGATGTTCAGATATATGATACTCAGACTACCAGACACCTGCTTTCTCGAAAATTGCTCGCAAAGCTAAACTAGATGTGCACGTGTGTGCATGTGTGTAAGCCTGTGTGCGAAACAAAACCAGCAAAATAGTCCTGCAGGAGACAATAATAAGGAAAAGAGTCATGTTTTCCCCACTACATAACGTGATAATTTCTTGCCCTGTATTTGTAATTTCTCCTTTCTAAAAAAATACTGCAAGATGAATGCTGAACGGTGAGCATGAAGAATGTTTTGTTTTTTTTATGTTTACAATAAGCAAAATGCTTAGAAATTAGGAAAAAGGATGTGCATCAATCCATTAGATGGCATGCAAATATTTCACTCTGCTCATACAAATCATATGATGTGCTTGCAAATTCCTGCAACAAAGCGGTGGTTTAATGGAACTGCTCTTCCTATAGAAATGGAAACAGGTAAAGTTTTCCTTCATTGGACTGTGTGAGCATTTCCTTTATAAATAAAAGCCGCAGTATGTAAGGTATTTCCTTTGTTGTGTCACCTTTAGGACTTACTATTTGAAGTATTCCATTGAAATGGCTATGCTCTGTGCAGTGTTCAGAATTTTAAGTAAAACCTTAAACAGTTACAAATCAAAGCATGAGGGTACTTTGAAGAAGCACATACACTATATACATCCCATTCTGCATGCATATGCATTGCCGGTATCTATGTATCACTGACACGTTCACAAAAACATTACAGCTTTGGGAAAAAATATTTCAAGCAAAATATAAACATTTAAATTACGATTTAAAAATAGTATCATTTTCAAAACTCAGATTTCAGCTTGTTTAGGGCTGGTTCTACAAGTATGCTTTCAAAATATGTCAGATTCCGAGGCAAATCACCATGACATTTTTCTGACATTAACCAAGTTATTTTAATAAACATTGTACTAAAATAAAAAGATGCATTCATTAAATAATTACAAATAATCGTATCTTTCTCTCATGCGTTTATTAAGTTGTTTAGGTTTTAAGGTATTGATACTTTTACACCTGCATCTGGCTTTGTAGTTTCTTCCCCACTCCCTGTGATTTTTGTTCCTCTTCTAAAAAGAATGCTTGAGGAAATTCTGTGCTGTCTCACTCAAATTTATAATTAATGTAGCAGAAAATTATATTTCTAATTAAATAAAACTGAGCATGAATTGAGGCAAATGCTAGAAGCATTATAAACAGTATAAAGTTGGGAGAGGAACAAAATCGCAAACAATGAGCAGGTAATGTAACTGCATATATTAGAAACATCTCAATTATTACATCCACAAAGGCAGAACCTAAAAAGCTGCATTTCATAAGAAGGTGTCATGTTGACATATATTGCTCATTAAAAAAGGTGCCGTTTGTATATGGGTTACTGTTCTTCATATGCATGAATACTGGTAACACATTGTGGGAAAGGAAAGCCCTTGAGATTTTGTGTAGTTTGAATATTTAATGTAACAATAGTTTGCTCCCTAATAAAGAAAGGAAAGAAATTTGGGAGACGAGGACATAAATTTGCCTATTTATTATGTTACGCTGACTGCAGCTGGGTATCGGCACCCCCCGTACACCTCTCCAGATCTGCTGTTAGAATTAGTGACTGCTCACAGCGGCTGCTCTTTAACCAAAACCGCAGAGACTACAAACGAAAAGCTCCCCCCCGCCGCCTTTTTAAGCAGAAAATAGCAAGCGGCGTATATAATGTTCGTATATTATATATATATGTGTGTGTGTACTAACCTACTAGTTATCTCTGCTTACACTCCGGCTGTCAGGAAACTGTCAGCTGTAAAGGCGATAAGGTGGGCAGTTTAAAGAAGATACCGAAGCCTTAAGCTTCTTAATGTGCCACGAATCAATCCCATGAAAGCAAACAACTTGAAAAAGGGTTATATGTATTTAGGAAATCTCTCGGCTCCCCTCGCCTTGGCTGGAGCCGGGGCTGGCGCTGGAGTTTTCTCACCCTAATGACCCCTGAAGCAGCCCGGCGGGACTGTGGAACGAGGCCGATACAGGAGGCAGCTCACTAATTGAGAAGTTGATCAGGGGGAGAGGGACCCTGCTTTACCACGTTAAGTGTCCAAATCAAGCATGACTAGATTGACGTCGCCAAATCGCTGTCTGGAGGCCACTCCAAGCCAGGAGCAGCAGGGCTTTTCACACCTGATGGGGCCCCGCTCTATCTCCATCAAGTCGCATTAAGAAAGGGATGCATTACAGGAGTGGCCCCACGCCCCTTACGAGCGCTGCCCGTGCCATCTAATTGCTGGCCCTCAGCTCTGCTGAAGGTGGGAAGCGTGCCTGGCCGTCGGGGCACGCCTTGGCACCCGCACGGATTGACGGCTCCCGGCACACGGCCGCGCCTTCAGCTCCCCTCCCAAAATAATCCGGCGGGCTCCCTCAGTTCAAGGGGCGCAATTAGAAGAATTTATTCTTTGTTCCGTGCTGAATGGGCGTGTACAAAACTGCTCTGGAAAGGAGGGTTTTCGGGGGGCCACTGCCATTGTTCAGCACCACCCAGGCAGTGGGAGCTTTAGCGATGCTCTGGACTCCGGCCATTAACTCTCGAGTGCTCCCGGCTGTCCTGCAGGACGGGGAGGGCACAAGTCTTCCTTGCAGAGGGAGAGCGACTGGGGCAGGGGGATTCAGAGCACAAAGGGCTGTAAAATGGTGAACCCATGGGCTTTTCAATCACAGAGTTATGCCTAACTGTCTTCTACACTCCCGAAAATCCCCCTCATCAGCAGTTTGATCAAGGTGACAGAGACAGTCTGGGATTTAATCCCATCTAGGATTAAAGCTCAACAGTTCCTGCCCCACGCTCCTCAGCCTGAATCTACTTTAAAGGAGGGAAGTTTTTATTTTCCATACTGTCAGAAGACGCGGCCACAATGTGGTCAAGGTTGTCTTGTCAATTTATCTGTTATTTATGTAGAGCAGGGGGCCTCCTGAGCTGTACTGAGGTAAAATTTAAGCTCAGGAGGAAATACTGCAGGATGGGAGTTTTCAGCCTCTGAAATTCGGAGGAGACACAGTCAAATAATTGGGGGGACATTTTAAAAGCTCGAGTAAATTTTTTGTAAACAGCATACGTTGTTATATGATGATATGAAGTCAGGCTCTATTGGACTGTCAAATCCAGACTTTATTTCTCTTCATATACTAGTTATTTAAATCTAAAGAAGGACTGCACAAAGTCAGGGTGTAGCATGATAACATGATTTGGAGGAAAAAATACTGGGGAGAGACTACAAGGCATTATATGGGGAATATTTCCATATTTACTTTGAAATTTCTCAGACAACCTGAGATAATTTTTGCTTTTCAGACCTAAAAAGCCAAGCAAACCAAAACTACACTAAGCCTGACATTTGCTACCACTTTGCTTAAGTCCCCTTTTCACCCCGAAACTTAGGGAACCTTCCACATGAGAAATAAATATTTGTGGCTTTAATACGGCTTTTTTGACAAAAATATGAAAAGAGAATTGTAGAGAAAAAAATCACAAAAGCATCAGTAAAAATGAGAAATGGCATCCAGCTGTAGGTCACAAATACTGTATATGTTGTATTACGCACTGACTTTCATATACTTTTTAAATGGGGGTTACCAAATTACAGCTCAGACATGACAACAGGTAAGTGCAGAGATTGGGATGAAATCCTCTTCTACCTGCAATATCCCTAACCCCAGAAAATCTTGACTAACTCAGCAACAGTTGTCTCACACACTCTTTTGCCTCCCTTCCTCTGAAACTGCTTCCCCCGCACCTCTTGCCAGACACAAGATATGTCAGATTAAAACACTATGGCAAATCCAGTGTTGCCAGGCATCACTCTGGAGAAGGGGAAATGGGAATTTTGTTTGGTTTCTACTGCCGTTAGGACTCTGAGCCACTGAAGATGAGCTGATATTGCAGCTTATCCCTTGCCTGCCTGTTGCGGCAGTCAGCAGCAGGCACTGCTGAGCACAGACAAGCTTAAGTGATGGCAAGTGATAAGAGCGCAAAAAAGTGTGAATGAAGCGATGCCGTTCCACCTTGGTGTCGGAGCACGTAAATTTATCCTGCTCTGGAATATTCCTGTGATATCCCAGGGCTACCTTGCTTTAGGGATGATGCAGGGGAATGAAAGGCTGATGAAGTCAAGGAGGTGTGTTACTGCAACAGTTTGAGGGAGGGGAAAGAGGCAGTTCTGAATTGGTCACAGTATTTACTGTACTCTGCCCAGCTCGGCAGCCCCTTGGCTCTCCCTGTTGCACTGTGTATGTGGCTTGCACGTACATCCCTGCGTGTGTTTCTGGAAGAGAGTGCACTCTGCCAGGCAAGCAGCAGGGGGTTTGTTCTTAAAAACTAAAGTGCTGCTTGAATATAAACAAACAATTGAGCAATGAGGGAGAAGGCACCCTTGGGAGGAAAGACATGGATGGCTCTGGACATTTTCAGCACTTCCTCCAAAACTGAGGTCACTCTGAGTTTGTGAGTGTGTCTCCCCCTCCAAGGGGAAATATACTCTGCCACAGGAGCAGCAGAGCCCAGTTAGATCTGTCCCAGTACCTGTACCAGATGCTGTTGCTCTGGTGTGAAAGTGTCTGAAAAATATTTCACACACACACCCCCCACCCACCCACACCCACCCACCCACACAAACACACACACTTGTGCACATCCCCCCCTCCCACAGCCTTAAAGGGAGAGAAGTCTGGCATCTCTGATGGAATATTCTCTATTTTCCTGAACCTTTTGGAGACCTTTGTGCCAGTATAGAAAAGATTTTAGATGCTGTCAAATAAAAAAGGAGCTACTACTCCTCCATGCCATTGCTGGTGCCTAGATTGATGCACAGCTAAGCAGAGGATCATATCTTCTGTATCCCTGCTCCAGTACCATAAACCTCAAGTTCCAAAATAAAACAACTAGAGAAAGAGGAAGTAGTGAAAATCAGAGGAGCCTGCCTCAGTCTTTTCCATCTTGTTTCTGCCAGCAAAACACAGGCCATTAAATAAAATGCTAACCTGGACTGCAGATTTTTTGTTTATTCCTCTTCACAACTGTTCAGTTCTTTGTCTTTGCCTGTTTCTACCTCATTCTATTTGTTTTCCCTCCATCTTGTTGTTATTTCTTTTATTGTTACCTTTCTTTACTATGTCGGGCTTTTCTGTTTCTGCTGGGTCCATCCCTTATGGTATATATTTATTCACTCTCACTTGATATATTACATTTTTGTGTAGACCCTGACCCTATTCACCATTCCACACAGGTTTCAAGTCTCATCTTCCCCTGGAATTCATTTTTTTTCTAGCTTTAGTTACTTTTCAGAAATTAAACTTTCTAAATTGTAGTGAGTAGCTTCCAATGTTGCCAGTCAGCTAGTTATCACCATTTCTGAGGATTTAAAGAAATATTTGGCATGGACACCATGGCAAATTTAGGGCATGTTCCACTGATACATGGTTCACTCTGCCTTTCCTATCACCTGTGAAGTTAGATGGACAGTTTTCCCACAAATGTAACTGTACCTCAGATGAGGTTAAATGTCTCCATGATCCAGACAAGACAGACAGATCAGGAAGAAATTCCTTACAGTGAGGGTGGTGAGACACTGTAACAGGTTCCTCAGAGAAACTGTGAATGCCCCATTCCTGGAAGTGTTCAAGGCCAGGTCAGATGAGCTTTGAGCAGTCTGGCCTGGTGAAAGCTGTCCCTGTTCATGGCAGGGGTTTGGAAGTGGATATCTTAAAGGTGCCTTCCAACCCAATCAATTCTATGACTCTACGGTTTTTGGTA
>JAWWEE010000040.1:69880159-69915159 GCA_035221455.1 Xenops minutus
CTTAAAGGTGCCTTCCAACCCAATCAATTCTAGGACTCTACGGTTTTTGGTAGCTTAAGAGGTGACTTTAAAGTCACGACTAAGGAAGATGCAATGGTAGACAAAGCAATGGAGGAGTCTTTCCTTTTCTATAGCCAGCTACTGGTTGTAAAAACTGTAAGGGAGGGTATGAGGACAGGGTCACGTAGAAAACTTGTTCATCTTTGTAATAAGAATGATTACAAAGAATATTCCCGTTCATATTCACTGTTGTAACTGGCTACCCTGCCAGACCTGGTACACATATACCTCAGGCAGTACACGACCAGCTAGAGAAGGTGTGAGCTGCAGCAGTGCTCACCCCTCCACAGTGATGGTTATTCCTCATCTCTTGAATAGAAAATAGTCATATAAATTGACCTTAGGACTTTTAGGGTATAACTCAGGATTTTGAGAAACAAATAGTCAAATTCTTTGGAAATCTAACCATGAGCTTTTCATTTTGATGTGGTTCATTTTAGCATGAGAGGGAAACTTGAGTTGATTTTGCTTTAAAAAAATGAAAATTATCCTCTTTACAGTAATGCATGTAAAGGGAGAATAATAAGGCCAAAGTCCTTCATGCTACATTTTAATTGAATCTAAAGAAGTATTAATCAGAGGGCATGGAGATGTTTCAGAACAATCAGTTACACACCAGATATGAAGCCTACCCAAGGCCAGCTGGGCAGGACAGACAGGGAGCTGTGCAAATGAATACCATGGCAATAGCACACACAAGCCCAGTGTACCCTGCTAGAGCCAGCAGTCCCCTCACAAAATACAGGTCACTGGTGTCTGTATGCAGCCACTCTTCAGCAGGGATTCTGTCACCTATCGGCCCATACAAGCAAAGGCCACTTTTTTTCTGCAACTCTGCCCGAAAGTTCCCTTAAGGGATTTCCCCACTATTCATTTACAAGTATTAAATTGACCTGAAATTATCGATGGATTCTTGATACAGATAATGGCCACACATCTGCCAAGTGTACTCCATGTATCTGTTAGTAAACCATAGTGGTAAGAGCTGCTGTTTCTGACTGAGCTGAGCAAAAAACCTGCTAGTACGAAAAGATGAATAATTCTACAAAAAAATGCTTGCACAAATATGGGTTTTCTGCTCATACTAGACTGTTTTGTTATACTGATACAGCATTAGGAGTATTTTGCCAATATTGCACGTCAATATTTCTAGATGTGCAAGTTTTTCGTAGTTTCCTTAGTTTTGGGAAGAAAAAATTGCAGACTTCAGAGAGGTGAATCATATCCACATTGATTTCCTGGATTGGACCATGTGTTATCACACTGCAAGAGTCTGTCTAGGAAAAAAACCCCGACAACTTATGTGTAAATGGAACAAATGTCTGATACCAGAGAGAAGTGCTTCTTCCTAATGAAAAAGCCTCCTTGTTAACTAGGCTTTGCTTAGCATTTTTATTTTTATTTAGAGTGTTCCCACAGGCCTATTAAATTCCCCTACTCTTAAAACTAATTAAAGGATATTTTAATTATCTAAGATATTTCAATTCATAGATTATAAAATGTACAAATAAAAAAACCCTGTAGTCTGGAGTAATAATGTGCAGCATATTGCAGTTACAGATATTTTCTCTAGCCTGTTGCTGTACAGTTTCATAGGCTTCCATATTTGCAATTTATTTCCAAAACAAATGCTTCTTTTCAGCTTATTTTGATTCCAAAATATTATCCAACAAAAAAGGGTTTCATATGACATCAGATAGTATTTTGTTTTATTTACATAATCATAACATCTCTGAGCAGACGTAAAATTCCAGAATTAGTAGATACTCCAGAAAGTACAGCACAAAAGCTCATATTTGCACCTGTATTTGTTTCAATGGTGTAAATGGCTGGTTTATAATTACTGAATATTTACAAACAGCTCATCTAAAATGCTTCCTGGCATAGACAGTAGATGAAATTAAACATTGCACACTATCCTTAGAATGATGGCTTTTTTCTATCAAGAACTAAACTTATGTGTGGAAAACTATAGGTACTGCTATCAGATCATCTTGATTAAAACCCCTCCATATTTACAAAATATTGTGTTCAAAGGAATTCAAATTAAAATATTGTGATTTCTCATATTTAATCAATTAATTGTACATAGAAAAGGGACTAGAACATTTCTAAGTTTTCTGTCAAATTGATCATCTACCATGAACATTGGAATAAGAAAGGGAAGGAGAATCACAAATCAACTTTATGATTGTTGCACATATTGCTTTAATAGAAGCTGATCTAAAACTCACTGATTTCAAAAGCAGGAAAAAACCCCTAGCAGTATTTATTCCTTGATTTATTTTCCCCTGTCCCCCCCAGCATCTGCAACATTATTAAGTTTCAGTGAGAGAGCGCATCAGTTAAAGTTAGGCAAAACTTGCTCCATGTGCCCAGCCTCTACCCCTGAACTAATTCATTTAGACAGGCTTAGGAAAAGGAGGAAGCCAGCTTTCAGAAGAGAGGGGAGTATGCTAATAACCCTCTAAGTGCTCACTTACAGGGCTAAACAAACAGACACAATTCATTCTGTGAGTCTGTCCTTTCATAACCAGCAGAATTGTTGCACAGGGCTCGTGCACTAACGGGGTCCGTGGAAGGGTTTCCTGGTGAGCCACAATTACAGCACCGATGGAAACACACACCAGCCTCAGCAATCTCATCTCCACACAAGTACTAGCTGGTATATAAAACAGATTCACAGTAAGGGCTCCCTGTTTTATGAGGGAAAAAAGCTTGTATTGCTGTATCCTATCACTACATCATAAGCATTTCTCCAATAAGTTGTATAAATTTTTAATCAAGCGAATGCCCTTATTGTGCCCAGTAGGTTTACTTGTACTGGGAAGATTTGCAGGACTGGCATCAAATGAACAATAGTCATAATCCTCTTTCTCTCTTTTTTCATTTACACATGTGTATGTAGAATTATAGAATCAGAATGGTTTGGGTTGGAAGAGACCTTAAAAATCATCTAGTTCCAAACTCCCTGCCACGCACAGGGACACAGAAGATCGTATCTACATTACAGCAAAGAGAAAATGTAGAAATACTTCTAAAATGGGGGGAGGGGTTTATTATTTTTGGGGGGACTGCACAACAATTATCACCTTCTATTAGTTCTTTTCTTGTAATTATAAACATGGGTTTTCTCTAGAGACTTGTCTGGCATTACCAAATCTGACAGAAGCAGTTGTGTAGCTATTTGCAATCTCTGTGCTACTTCAGCCACCACCATCCCTTGCCACATGTCCTGCAAAGGCTCGGGGTGGGGGGTCCACACAGGTCTCAGCAACATGCCTGCCCCTATTCAGGTACAGCACCACTGCTGAGAATTTGAAATCAAGGCACTGGACAATCATAGGTGATATCAGCAAAACCAAGGAAAGCGTAAGAAAGTGATTAAAACCAGAGTATTGTTCTGATCGGGGTGGTAAGCACTGTCCACAGTGCACTAACACTTTAATAACTTGTAAGTTGTAAGGGGGTTTCTATAGGTACCTTACGTGATGGGCTTTAGCCAACCTCTGTGTTTTCACCCTCCCAGCAGCTTCTTGATCTCTGGAAATTAAAGATATTGAAATATGTCGGGAATGTATTTTCATGTGTTCTCCTCGGCTGCTGGTTCCAAGTGCATGTCCAATTTCACAGTGAATCCATTTATAATCTTTTTTTTCTCCTCAGTACTTATTTGGGCTCTTTTCCAACATTCAGTGGCAACCTTTTCCCCATGGTAGAGTGGTTCAACAACTGGCCAGATGTGAGAGTGCTAGAAAGTTTAATTGCTGCTTTTAAGGAAGGAGCAGCTATTTTAAGACGGAAAGAAGGACTTCTCAGCTCAGCCTGTCATCTGTTATTTTAAAGATGATTTCAGCCCAGAGCAAGTTCATTCTGAATGTGGTCACTGGGGGAAAAGAGAAGGCCAACCTAATGGAACAACCCAATGTTTTCTAAGTGATTCAGGTTTTGTCTGCATCAAAAAAGCATGCCATACTATTGTCAGCTGAGCTTGAAATCTGTCCCTTCTACACTTTGGAAGGACATTATGCACATTCAAGTCAATTATTCTATCTAATTTCTCTTTATTTGAGGTTTTGTGCAAAAACACTGCTATTTTGTATTTATACTTCTACTAGTACTTCACAATGACTACTACTATAAAAGAAAGCTCTTCATAAAGGGGCTATTTATCGAAAAATGTATTTATTAATTTTTAAAAAACAAATTAAAAAAGTCTAAAAATTCCCTGTTTTCAAAGTGTATGAGACAGAATAAAAGAAAAAAATCCACACCGTTAAAAATTATACTGAAATATTAAGCAATCGTGATGCAGAGTGGAACACCCACACATTGCAGAATTCAGAACCTGCAAGTAAAATTGACTACAAAACCAAAATTGGCTTTGTTGACTTTTACCAGCCTAATCTTTGAGAAATATAAAAAGCAAAGATAGAAAAAAGTATTAATAGCAAAATAAAATGGATTTGAGATTTATGTTTGTAATAAAAAATTGTTTGAAACAGAAATATTTCTTTAGAGTGTGCAGTACAACTTAATTTTGGCATCATCTCTTTCAAACTCCATTGAAATTTTGTGGAAATGAATATTTATTCAAAAATAATTTATTAGTTTGAAGGTTTAACAAGTATTTAGGCCTTGCTACCACAAAAATATGAGTGATGCCCACCCACTGCCATCACTTAATGCAATTATATATGCAGAGCCATTTCCAGGTTCAGAGCCCAGACATTCAGAAACCTGCAAAGGATTACTTCTCTATGTGCTTTAAAGGGCACATATGGGCTTGGGAGAGTTTCATGGCTGGGAGCAGTTAACAATTAATTCATACCAGCAGTAAGTGTATTATAATATTGACAATCTTTGGGAACATAACTATATTATTAGATAATTATTTCAGTCAAAATAAGGCTGTTACAGGGGGGAAAGAGAATAAGTGAGAAACGACAACAACAAAAAAATTAAACCTCATTACTTTGATGGGGAAACAAGCCACTTTCTTCCTGCATTGTTATGTTTATTTATTTTTTTGTGATTTACTTGTATCTGATGATCAAACACAGTTAATGAAAAATACAGTATGTTCCTGGGTGATATCAGAGAATTTTCCTTGTGTTTTTCCATTTAAAATAAGAAGCATCTGAGTAAGTGTTCACTTTTAAAAAATGATTTAAAGTACATGTTCAATTGCTCTTTCATTTAAACCCTTCAATTCCTCTTATCCCTGTGGAATATTTTGGTTTGATGAACACAGAAATAGCTTGACATTCTGCAGGAATAAGGAGGATCCCTGAAAAAGACTCTATCTCCTATTGTAAGTGTAAAAACAAGTGTCCATATCTTTAAAACATCTGGCCAGATTTCAAAAAAACCTCCAAATAAGGAGCTGGCCTGAGGGCGCACAGCCTGTTCAGTGTGAAAGCTCTGTGTGCACTCATTCCAAAAACCACATTTGTACAGGCAGGATACACACTCTAGATCACCCATGTACTTACACATCACCAGGTGTAACCTAAACCCAAACCTGCTCAGGAACTTTCAACATCTGAGGGCTCAGACACTCACACTTGTACACTTTACTGAATCTGTCAGATACAAATATGACACGGTTTATCTTCTTCACAAGACAAATATTGTGCAGTTAGTGTTTGAGAAGTTAAAGCTTCTTCACCAAGGAACAGAAGTTGTGATTTTGCTAATTAATTACAAAAGGCAGATAAAAAAAAAAAAAGGGTTGTTGGTGCTGCATAGACTGACGCACATCATGAATTAGCAACTGCAAATTTGCAATGAAGAAATGGGAAGGAGCAAGTAAGTTCTAAATCCAAATTAGTGAACAATAATTTGACCACTATTAACTTAAAGGCAACATCTGATGATATATCTGTACAAGGTTAGCAAGTCAAGTACAACAGAGCAGTTGCTCACATCAGTAAACTGTTAATCTCAGTATGCTTCTAAACCCAAAGAAAAATATGGAGGAACGCACAAACTGATTCAAATTAACCAGGACTCACTATTCATTTTATGAAAAGCACTGGGCGTGCCTTGCATCCAAAAGCAACAATTTGTTATGCACTGTGGTGCTACAGCGCTCCTCAGCATAAGTAACTGTTTAAAAATCTGAAGCATTCCTAAAATGTTTAACTTAAACATTTCTGCAATAAAAATCTTATTGCACTGTTGTTTTTATTAATTTTTTACACACTAGAGATCAAGGAAATGCAAGTTAGATATTTTTTTCTCTTCTCCGTTCTATTTTTTAAAAATTTTACCTACTACTGGCAAATAAACTATCCCTGTTTTTTAATAAAACCATGGCCTTGAGTTTTGGCCCCTTAATAGTAGCCTACATGGTTGACTACCCTTGGTGTTAAATTTTCTTAAATTGTATTTCTGTCAGTATATCATTTTTTTAAGCAATGGACCCTATAATAGCAAGCTCTGTTCTGTCAGGAGTACATTTTAACAGCGTGACACAAGTATTTTTCACTACAGGAGACAAACAATGATATGTATTACATGCAGTAAACATTGCCTTTGGTACATAGGGTTCTCTTAGCATTCATCTGTCTAAAATTTCATTGTGTCCTGCACAGGGAAAAAACCCTGCCTCTCATTATCTATTGCCGAGGGCTGTAGGTTTGTAAAGTGCCAACAATGCATTGTCACATTTCTCACAAAACAAGGGCTTGATTGAATATTACAAGAGCGGTAGAAACCCAGCAAGGTGGATTAAGGAATATTTTAATAGTGAAAACAAAATAACAAGCCTTTCACTGAGATGCTTAACTAACAGTCTTGTAGCCACTTTTTCCCCCCCTTAAAATAAGACCCCTTTCCCCAAAACAAGTAAGAACAAAAACTTCAGAAAATAAAGATGTTTTGCACTTAATGGTAATTTTTCTGTATGAAATGAAACCAACCCTGCATTTTTAAAGGCAAGGACTGCAAGAGTACCAGTTTCAAAATTTCTCGGTATATTTACATACGGGATGCAGTTCAATAGTTAATCAGACTATTATGCACCTAGTTACTTGGGAAAACAAGTTTTCCAGTGGTGATGCACATAAAGTGCTCTTTAGCCGGGAGGGACCACTCCTGAGAATCTCTCTTCTCCAGCATCTTTGCCATACATTAGGTGGGTGTACACAACCTCATGTGAGTCATCTGCAGCGGGGTCAACATCTGTTTTTTTGAGAATTGGATAGGCTGGGAGTGGGTTTAATAAGAGTGCAACACTGGAGCAATTTTCCTCTGATTTCAAAAATCAGCAGGAGTGTGGAGCATTTCAGAAACCTCACTGGCTTTCCTGAACTCAAACGTGACTTTCCTCCAGCACCCTAAACTACAAGCACCAGAAATGGGTAACACTCAGGGTCTTATTCATGAGAATAAAATCAAAGTATGCAAAATTACTTGGATGCAAAACCAATGCATTATTTACTTGTTAATTGATCCTTTAAATAAATATGACTTTTTCGCCCCCTTTGGGGTACAATCGTCATGGTCAAAAAAGAAAACAAGCAGGATTGATTTAATTTTTTAGAGAGTCTGGGTATAAACCACAGAGCTTTCTATTGTAGGCAAATCACAAAACTCACAAGATCTTAGTTGTCTCTACTATAAAAATGAGATCAGGACATTTTCTCAGCCTCAAGAGAGCAGACACCTTGGGAAGAAATCATGCAGTCCCAGGTCCAAAAGTGATGCAAAACTTCCTCCCTTAAAATAAGGAATGGTTTTTTAGCTCCAGGGAGTATTAGAAAGGGATTATCACAAGCACTGATTTAAAGTAAGCTGAAAACATCTTGTTAAGATCTTCTGGGCCCAAAGCAGAGAGGTCTGCAACACATGTTAAAGCAGCAGTCTGTAAACAGAGGGTAAGAACACAGCAAACAACTTATGGAGCTGGGGAGGGACATAGAAAAAAGGGGAAGTGTATGTCTTTTTAGAAGGTGACAAGGCTTCTTAAAAGGCTGTTATGGAAATTACCAGGGATTTCTACTTCCTGGGAATATTTTAAATTAAAGTGCTGGCATACAAAATGTCCAGTGGATCGATCAAGGAGAGGCAGATACACAACTCTTTATCCCAGGCACATAGTTCATTTTGCATCTGATAACTGTTGGCTGTTGTCAGGGTTGTTTAATGGGTGGGGGGTTTAAAGGAAGAGAAATTTACAGCTGTTTCACAGAGACAGAGAAGAGATCATTTGCTCTACATAGCCTTCAAAAAGAAATATAGAGAGTAGTTGGCATTGGTAAATGCTGAGTTTCCTTGCCAAAGCCTGTAGCCTTATGAGATTCTCTATGCATCTTCTCAGCTGAGCTGAAGAAGGTTTGGCTGGAACAAAATTGCTTCTCACCAGCAACATCTGCTATAAGATCTGGAGATCTCTGTCATAACAAAGCCCATTTTCAAATTCCTGCCCTCCTGTAGATGCTGAGTGCCAGATGAAGGGGCTGGAAGAAGATAAATGGACTCTGCAGGCCCTACATCCAACCGAGGAGAAATTGCCATAAGAATGGGGGAGCAAAATCATAAACTCCCTCCCGAGGGCCCATCCGATAAACTCTGCTTTGGCAGAACCAAAGGACGGTTCACAGCAGATGTTCTGGATAGACCTGTCAGTGTTGTGCTGAGCTCCTTTGGCAGCGTGGGGCTTTAAATGTACAAAAATAACTTCAAGAATCTTAGGTGGAAATTTTGGCAGGGGTGGAATCACAATCGATAGCCTTTTATTAAGGAAACTTCCCCATCCCACCATCCAGGAGCCACTGCAGCAGTCACGCTCCCAACCACCTGAGCTGGACTGAAACCCCTTCACAGCAGGCAGCTCTCATGGCCCAACAGGTCCCATTTGACCCCCTCCACACCCCACTAACACAGTCAGACCAGGTTTCCCTCAGACCTCTGGATCCTTAAAGCAATTTATTCATGGTGCAGTAACACAGAAACAGCTGGAGCTGGTGCCTCTGAGGAGGGACCCTGAACAAAGAACCCCTGGGCTTTTACCCTCTCACAGTCCATGTGTGTGGTAGTCTGGGGTCTTCTTGCTGAGCCACCAGCTCCTGCCATGTCCATGAGTGTCCAGTCCCCTGGCTGGGCCACAGGTCCCTGTGCCCTTTGTTGTGCAAAGAGGCTGTGCCAGTTCCCAGCCTCTTGCCTTGGGCTGCCACCATTTCCCACCTCCCAGAGCTCAACCTGCAGCTTGTACTGCAACTGCACCCTCAGCTACCTGCACTAAATGTATTCCTCAATACTTTTTAACTCTTTCCTGAAGAGCCTGTCTGATCTCTAGTGGGACCTGTCTGTGGAGGTTCATACCAGGGCTTCCCTCACCCTGACAGAAAGGAGATGTACAACTGGAAAACATAGAATGGTACTGGGCTACAAGAGGCCATCAGAAAAAAAGCACCACAGAGGCTGAGGGAAAATCTGATGTGTTGTCACATCAGCCAACATTGCTCAGAGGGCTATTGCCCAGAGCCTTCCTTTCTTTGCCAATCCAACCATTATGTGTCAGCTCTGCAGCCTGACTTCTCCCACCTCCTCACAGAGTGAGGGGGAGTGTTCAGCTGCTCTGCTCTATGAAGAAAAAAAAAAAAACAAACAAAAAAACAAACAAAAAAATTGAAAGTCAAGGTGGTCCTACTGGGGGTGCTGAGACTGTCTCTAGCTCCCCCTTTGACTCAAAAGGTCACCTCAACAGGTAAGAGCTGGCCCACCTCCTGTAGAAGGCTTGTCTCCTTCTATGTCGCCTGCCTTTGGAGCGTGGGTGTTACACTGCCAAGGAAGAGTCTCTTAACACTGGAAAGCTGTACCCTCCATAATTAAGGGGAAAAAAAAAAAAAAGAAGGTAATAATCTGACTCATTTTCATTCCTTCATTTCTACAAATGTAATGTTAGGGCATCAGTGACAGCTCTATCTTTAACACAGCTGATCTGTAAGGACTGCCAGGTAATTAGGTTGCTTGATTTCTTGAGAATACAGAAAAAGCCAGAAAGCTCACAGTGGGTACATGTCCAGTTACTGCTATGTAAGAAGATGCTCACCCATCTGTCCAGAGTCTTGTGTATCCATTCACTTTAACTCCACTGACAGACACAGAAGGACAGTCTAACTTCAGCATTCATAGGTGACATTGCTAGAAAAGGTTTTTGCCCCACCCACTGTTTTTTACTATAGCAATTAAATATTCATGCATTTGCTACAAAGCTTCTAAAGCAGATGAGAAATGCTCATAAAACTAGATTTAAATCACCTCACGTTTAATATACCATCCCAGATACTTTGCAACTCCTGGAAAAGGTGTTGACTAATCCTAAATAAATGCATGCAGGAGTAAGAGCAGAGACAAACTTCACATGCTTCTCACAGCTCTGTATCAGTGCAAGAGCCTAATGAAAAACAAAATCCTTGGCTAGTGCTACCACAGGACTTTCATGTGTAGACTAAAGACAAAACTGGGGGCTTGCTCACCTTCCTTGTGCATCAAGCTCATAGCAATGGGAGAACAAGGAGAGGAAAGAAAAATCAGGCTGGATCTTGCCACAGTAATAGTGGCAAGTAATAGTGTATTCTCCAGTGTCCTCAGACACAACTTCTTTTCCTATAACTCTCCACCACAAATTTTGGGTGAAGCCTTAATAATGCTTCAACATCCATTGTTAAAACTCAAACTAAAAATTCTGTGCTTTGGTGCAAGCAGCGACTCGGCTTGTGGGACTTTTTGGAATCACTGCAGCAAGTCGTGAATGATGTATGAAATGAAAAATCCCTGCTCACTGCACACAATTCAGATAGTAAAATATCCCTGGAGCATTAAAAAAAGCACTTGAACGTGTCATTTTATTTTCGTCCTGTGCCCAGAAGACTCCCTCATCTCTCCCCAAGAACATGTAGATACCTCAGCTATCACCATAGAATGGGAAAGCACACTTGGAACTGAAGTAGATGGGTTCAGTTTACACAGCATTTCCAGGAAAAGATACAGGAACCTGGAGCAAACCAGACAGAATTATATTGGAGTCATGTTCAGGCCTTTCTCCAAACACAGTTTTTTTGGTCATTTTTTAAAGTAATATCTAATCTCATCAGCCTGAGTCTATAACTTGATTGACCTTTGGAGATTGCATTAGGGAAGCAACCACAGCATGCTCAATGTAGTTAGGACCACGAGAAGAAACATTTGATATAAATATCATGTGTGTGACTAGACATCATTTATGTTGGGACAAATACAGCAACATGTTTTGACTTCAAGCCTTTATTCTTTCTTGCCCCTTTACTGGAACTTTTTTCCCAGCCTGCCTTTTAGTGGAGACCTTTTAAATCTGGCAGAGCCAAATGTCTGCTGCCATAATTTAGCCCATCTTCTGATGTTCTGTATGTGGTGTTAGTACAATAAGATAGGACCTTTTCCTTGTGGCTTTTGGTTTGGGGCAGGGGTGTTGCAGGTTTTTTGTATTTTAGTGGGGGTTAGGTTTTGTTTTGTTTTGTTGTGGTAACAGTGGTGCAGAATACAGAGAAATGTTGGATTGCTCTCAGTAGGGATTTCTTCAGTAGGGATTTACCAAAACTGAACGCAATGGGCAGCTCTGTTCACAGACACACAGAGCTTCCCACCCCTCCTCCCCCCATCCTCCCCCTCCACATCCAAAATGACAGAAGATCTCCAGAATTAATCTTGCAGCAAAACCACTCAGTTTGGAGCACACAAACTGTCACTCTTTCCAGATTGCTAAAAAGTGGGGAGTTGCCCGGTTTGCTGGTGTTCATTTTTGAGCAGAGGGAGGATGGAAAACTGACAGCAAGACCACAAATCTACGGAAGAGTGATCTGTCCAGATGCAGATGTCTTGGTGACTGCATCTAGTTTTAGGAACAGAAAGCAGGGGTCCCATCTAAAGACAGCCGATGTTGTCTAATCTTGACAAGTTTTCTTAAATTTGCAATTTAATAATTTTTCCTCCCAAATATTGCTGATGAGGAAGGACAGTCACCTACTGCAGCATCACGTATCTGTCATATTTCAGCATTCTGAAATTTCAGGGAAAACAGAGAAAAGGTACAACTGTTAACCCCTTTGCTTCTCTAGCTTCTTCATATAAAAACTAGATACCTACTTCTGACCCTTGCACACACCAGAAGGAAGAAGGGACTGGACTGATCAGCAGACACATGTGACTGAGGCAGGGGCAGCCACAAGAACTTCACGGTGCATCCTCCACCCATCAGCAGTCGCACCTTCAACAAGCAGCACTGCAGTGAGGCTGAATTAGCAGTAACTGCTCTACATTGGATTGGCACTTTTTTTTTCTTTTTTTTTTTTCTATAGCAAACCAAGAAGTAGACAGCAAATACACTGGTACTATCTGGACTATTCCTCGTCTCAGGAAGATGCTATCTCTGGACGTCACCCCCCCCCCCCCAGCCTGAAAAGCAAAGCACTGCTGGAAGCTGCTGTAGCACACGGGCTATGGCAGTGCACTCTTCAATGCCTTTTCTCCACAGACAAACACACCAGGTTAGATTTGCTTTCACAAGAGATCAGCTAGAGCTTAAGGAGTCAAAGAACCAGTACTTAAAAGCATGCATAAAATATTTCTTCAAAGTTTGGAAGGTAAGAGGGTGAGTTCTTGAATGCCATGCAGGAATAGTGGTTTCCAGGCTTGCAGTGACAAAAATCACATCTTTCTACTTAGGCAAGGTTTTTCTGAGAAACTAAATATGCTTGCAATCACTTTTTAAATACGTTTTCTTCCCATTCCAGTTTTTTGTCTTACTTTTCTTTTTTTTTTTTTTTTTCTTTTGCAGAGTGTGTGTGTGTGGAAAAGAAACCCTTGTCCCTATACCAGCTTTTTGATACTCTGCTAGAAGCAGCACTATACTTCTTATATAATATTGACAGTATTGCACAAATAAGCCAAACAGGAGGCACGTAGGAGTTGGTGGCAAGAACTAACTTTTTTCAAAAGGCACACCTTAAACCCAAAAGGATCATCTTATGAGGAGAAAGAACTGTGTTTCAGAAGAAAAGGATTTATGGTAGTTAAAATAATAAAATATAAAATAAAAGCATCAGACAAGAAAATTATAGAGTGCTTGTACGTCTGCTAAAAATAATCTTACATGTATATTTATACATGCACATATATAAAATAGAGAAAAATTACTTTTTCAACAGGTCATGAAGAAAACTGTTTATCTGTCACCATAGTGAGACTGTGATTAATAATGAGATTATTCAGGGTAGTTGGTTCCAGAGCTATTTGTTCAGACACAGTACGTTCCTATCAAGACTGATAATCTGACAAATTACAGTAAATTTTGCAAATATATCCTAGCTTTTATACAGATTAAACCTTGGGGATCTTGTAGCAAAAGAGCATATTTGTATAAGGAGGGAAAAGAAGAAGATAAGAGCAATCACCTGCTTACCATAGCAGGGAGAAGTTGTGCTTCTTGTGTTCACCTTAAAATTATACCATGGCTGGATTGGTAAAGAGTCCGACGAGTGCTACCCCCTACCCTACACATTTCAGGTGTGCCCCTATAAAACATACAGGTATATTTTATCTATATTTTTCAGATGAGAACCTACAAAGAACAGGGAGAATAAGTAAGATGCTGTTATGAGGACTACAGGAAAATGCCCGGGCTGTGCTGTACCTGGAGACAGAGAGTAATTGGGACCTTGACTGGGACACCTCAGGAATTGTAATGGAAGGCCTCAGAAGAGCACAGAAGACACCCATAGTTGGATGTGTGCTCACGAAATAATAGTTTCTCTTTGTTTTGATTTCTGACTCTCTTCCCAGCAATTCACTCTGCATTGTGACTGAATTAGGTAAGGAGGTGCTGGGGGAAGTGCTCTTGGCTAACTTAGAGTACAGCCAGGCTCATTAAAACCAGCACATTTGCTGCAGTGTGTGCAGCTTTTCCTCTAGGTTTTAAGATTAAGTAAGTGAAATTCTGAGCAGAAAGAATACATTTTAATTTACTTTTTAGTGCCCCCTGTTATAAGTATTCAATGTCATACTGATTTTTAATTTTTATTTTTTTATTACTATATGGAGCATAAAAATGCATGAATGCAGTATCTTAATAAAAATGAACACATCCTTCTAGAAGCTGCTAAGTACACAGGACAGGTTCATTAGCACAATTTTGGTGCATGAAAAGAAAGGGAATTGAGTACCCAAGGTTCACCAACATTAACACAGAGTCTCAGGGCTTTTTAATAAGTTTTGTCCCACTTCCTACTGCTGTCTCCCAGGAAAACTGCAGAGAGCAGAGCCCACGAGCTGCAAGTGGGTTGTAGAGACAAGCCTAGACTTAGAGCCTTAAATCATCCACCAGCAGTTTGATTTGGAGTAGTGGTATGTAGGATTAGCATACAAATAACAATCGTTTTCTGTCAGAGAGAAACAGGGCAAGGTTGTTACAGGTGTCAAAACTTTGATTGACATCCTAGACATGGCAGCAAGGTGCCTGGCCAGGAGCAGAGCTGTGGCTTTGAGCTTTTCCTGGACCAGGGGGCCAGGCAGGGATGTCATGCTGCGAGTCGTGGTAATCGCTGCACAGCACAGAGCATACAAAAAACAAGGACACAGCAATTCAAGATAGGTTTGCAGGCAAAGCCATTCCAGTTTTAAATATTTGGCTTTATTAAGGCATATTTCTAAATTAATAGGCCCTATACCTTTCAATAGAATTATTCAGGGTACATCAAATCAAGCATGTTGTATACATTAGTATGATTAGATTTAATATTATTTTGGTATAAAGTGTTCTTAAATGTATCAGATTACAGATTAAATAAGGAAGCGAGCAAAAACGAGCAGAGCAGCCTGTTATTGAGACTGCCCTGACCCTTATTTGACACTTTGTATAAGGCAGACAGGCACATTAGACTTATAAAGATTTCTCTGAAAGTTTTGGGGATATTTTTATTAGTCCAAATCTCAAATTCTAGAAACTTCCAAATTCTGTGTAAAGTTCACTTAACACAAATTAGAAAGGGAGAAATGAAGTTTGTCTCTTTTTGGGAAAACGAGATTTTAAGTTTTCTGTTGTCTTAAACAAAAAGAAAATCTTAATGTTTAATGCAAATTTTGAGAAAGAATAGTAGCTCTGAATAGTCCTGGCTTCAGAAAAAACCCCCCAAGATTAATGTAGAAGTAACCAAAGTGACAGAAGATGAGTAATAAGACAATAAGTCACAGTGATTTTTATTACTATTCCTAATCTGCAGCCTGTAACTCACTTAAACTATCACTACTTAGAAATCCTTTCTTAAAGTTTATCTAAAAGTCAAAGCCAAGATCAGCAATTGTTACTGAAGCTATTCTTAGAAGTTGATCAACAATAATGAATTACTCTGTTTCTTAGAGTGGACGTATTCAAAAAAGGGGTTAATTATTTAATGTGTATTTACATAAAGAGAAATATATATTAGAGAAAATTTTAAAGTGTCTGCAAAGAAATAATACTATGAAATAAAAATAACATTCATTTTGTCCCATAGTGGAAATATAATGCTGTTCAATGCAGAGTTACAATATGTTAAATTCTATCCACTAAGTTAAAACCTGAGGGACTGCATGTTTGTGGCTTGGAAGATTGTCTTGAGCAAAAATCAGGTTGTATTCTCAAGCATTTTGAACACTATAATATCAGGAGAGAAGGGATTATTCATGTACATAAAGCCCAAAGGTTCAAGTTTTGTTCAAAATGAAGGTGTGATATGAAAGCAGTGATACAAGAGCAAGGGGACATTTACTACTTGGTGTAGTATAGTGCCTTCTTAACTAGTCCAGTATATCATCACTGACAGTATATTCAAATGTGTAATTTGACCTATTCTTGCTTGCTCACTTTCGCCAACCCAAAAATTGAAAAGATACAATAAAACCCCTGATGTTCTCTGCTCTTCCCTCCATTCCCAAAATAATTTTATCTTTGCATATTGAGCAATTATCACTTTCATCTGCTATGTGCCAACAGAAGATATTATCATTTTTGCAAAAGAAAAGATGAAAAGCTTAAATTCCACTACTGCAGAATGCCACTTCACTCAAAGCCTGGAGGAGAATTTCCTGAGGAACATCATTCCAGAGCTGAACATGCTCTTCTCTGCATAAAAAGTAGGAATTTTCTGCTCGTGAAAAGTTTCCCTGTGCTGTGGCTTGTTATAAAATTGATAAACAGGGTTCACTCTAATCCCAAAGGAAAATATTTTTCAGTTAATAATTGGGATCATTGAGCTCTTTGAAAAACAGGTGCTAAATACTCTCCAGTAGCTGGTAGCTGCAGTTCTGATGTCAGCTGGGGAAAGGGAGGAAATGTGAATTCGCTGTGCTGGCACTCCATCACAGCATTTAGCACATGCTTAAATTAAGGCTGCAACCAGCCTTGCCGATTGCCATGGGGCTGTCAAGATGCTTAATTGTTAGCATTCATGTAAAGTCGGTCTTAACTGATTTTAGGGGACCACAATTATGTTGCAAGTACCTGTATAATGTGGGATTCCACCATGATTTCTGCATAAATAAAAGTGTAAGTATCGTACCAAGCAGATGTGCAGAGAGGATGGAACATGGAGAGCCTGTGAGGTATCTGAGCTTTATGTTGTTTCATTTTGACCCGTGGCTTGCAAAAGAACAAATTGGGCTGCTGTTTGAGTAATTTATATATAAAATGATAATTTGATAGATTCATATATACAGTTAAAAAGATGAACATTTCTAGAGCTGGTTTAAACAGCCTTTTTTACTCTTTTAAATTATGAGTCTACTGATATCCATACCTATTTTTAAATGTACCAGTCAGATACAATGAGACTCAAGTGTTGAAAGGCCAATTGATTGAGGATAGGCAAGAAGCCTCAGGAAGGTGTAAAATAACAGTACCAGAAATACATTGCAAGGAAGGAGGTGTAGAGCATGTAAAGCTTTTTTGAGACAGTAGGCTGCTTTAGATATTTGTGTCCAAAAAACTTAAAAAGTTCAAGAATATTTTGACAAGCAACAAAACAAACATATAACTATTAGATTTATTGAAAAGATCATCCATTATCATACTAAGGAATCCACTGGGAAATTAGCCATCAAAAAAACAATGCCTTCAGTAAGGTATTCCCAAAATATGGACTCTTAAGGATGGTGATAGTTAAGACCAATATAATTTAGAAAACATTTGAGTATTCCATACTGCATATTTTGGTTTCCAAATCCACTGTGAATATTTTGAACTTTCAGCGAGAAATTAAAAGACAAAGCAATCTCTGAAGACAGGAGGTTTGAAAAAGTGTGTAACAATGTTATCCATTTTGATTGTTACGTGTTATTCAAATGTTCACGTTAAGAAGGAATGCTATATATTTTCTGGAAGACTTGAAGCAAATGGCAAGTAAAAAAATTCAGTAACAGACCTTTTCTTTTAGTTACATAATAGAGACTTGGGCTTTGTTTTTCAGTTTTGAGTAAAATATCCCCCAAGATTAATTGAAATTTCAAACAAAATGAAATTTTGTTTCTTGAAAAAAAAAAAGTAGCAAAATTCAGAACTTTTAAAGGCATCTCTGTGATACACAATTAGTACTAAATATTCTTCTACTACATTCTACAAAGGTGTTTTGTTTCATGTATGCTTCTGGTCAAAAATGCAGAAAGTTTCCAATTAAACCTTGGATGTCAAATCACTTATCACAATGTGGTTGATAACATTTATTGCTGAAGTAAATAACTTCAACATGGGTAGTATTTTAAACATATTTTATAAAAACACTAGTCACAAAATCACTTCAGAGAAAAAAAAAATAGCAGGGAAGAAAACAACAAAGTTGCCTTTCTTTTAAAAGAGCTTATAAAGAAAACTAAGCAGACCTATAGAATTGCTATTCTTTCACCAAGAACGTTATCCCATCCTCTGGTACTGCAGAATTAGTCTGCCCCAAAATCACTGCTTTTATTAAGCTTTATTGAGCTGCTACGTGTTGGCAAAACCTTTGTAGTGAAATAATTTTCCATCAAAATACACCACACTATAGTACTGTAATGAAGAGCTGTAGGACAGGCTTTAAGAGGCACTGTACTTTCATCTGAAGTCTCCTGAAATTCTTTGAACGTTTCCAGGGGATTAATGAGGTATTTTGACAACACACGAGAAGCGTCTGGTTTTCAAGAAGCCTTATAAGAGGGAAGATTCACATTCTTGGAAATTAAACTGTGTATTTTAAGCCACTAAAAATAACACAATTATTAAAAATTTGGCAGCTCTGAAGAAAAATACCAGCAGATATGGGGAAACACATGGAACTACTGAAGAGCGTCAAACTTGAGTACACACATTTCACAGTGTTTCAACATGACTTAAACACCAATTTTAACAGCTTAATTGAATGTTCCTTATTAAAAGCTATCAAAGATAAACTAAAATAAGAAAAAGCTAAACTAGCCAGAGTGTAACTAAATCAAAAGCATTACTCTTTGTGAGTTGGGTGGATTAACTGTGCGTGCGTGCATCACTCCTCATCCCTTCAACAGCTGTTAAGGTGTTTGGAGGTTTTCAAAACCTTTGGCAATTAGTGGAAGAGAGAGTATTCTTGCCTTTTTTTTTCCCCCCAAGACATACTAAATGCTACAATTTGTGTAAATTTAGAAGAACATTCATTGCACACAGCAAAATTAGAACAAATGAATCATTACATCTACCATTTTAATTTTTTTTAAATATATATTTTCAAGTATTTTTAGGGCATATTCCTGAAAACTAGTAGTCCCTTGAATACTTCAATGGATTGCAACAAGGATATTAGTGTATAAATACGGGTTCGGTTGTAAAAGCCTTCAGTGAAGAAAGTGGAATTCTCAAGCCTTACTTCCATAAATACATCATTATTCCTGAAAACTCTGAGTGCTTAAATTTTTAAAGATCTACCCTTACTTAATTAAGTTGGGGAAGAAGCATACTGAGGTGGCATTTTGAAAACACTCCATAACCCACTACCTATGAAAATATCCATACAGAGTATTCATACATGCATTTAAGAAAGCTGATATCCTAGGTGTTTGCAATACTTTCTGTGACACGAGAGACAAATGGGATCTGCTGATCGGCACCAGGCCACAAGACATTTTAAGTCTAAGTACTCCCACACAATATTTTTTTTTTTAAATAATAATTACCTCTTGTACAGAAAAAAGCTATGTCCGAAACTCTACTCTTTTCAGTCTGCACCCTTTCACAAGCTAAATATGTTACAGAGGCAGCATCTTTATCATGCTTATGGTCAAACACTTTACTTTCTGTGGTCACATCTCATAATTTACAAGATCTCATTCAATATCCAGTTTTAAAAACTTGGCTCTTGGTCTTTCAATCAGCAAGTGGGAAAGAGGAAAAAAAACCCATGCAACATGATCTGTCCCTTTCTTCAGGAATAGTAATCTACTCCTTTTCGTAGCTGTTCAGTGGCACTTTTAAAGTCTGCAGTATATTTACAAACATAATCAATACCAATGTTAGGGGGTGGGGGGTAGACTTTTGTGTCATCATCCCCCCCCCATCCTCAATAAGGGTCTAGATGTGTTAAGGGCAAAAATTTCACCCCAATATATTAGTTTTGTTAATCCTTTTCCTATGATCTTGCTTGCCTGGCTAGGGAAATTATGCAAAAAGTAATAAAAGTTCTAATTCAATTTCCATGTTAAGAGACGGATTTGGAAAAAAAAATAAAAAAATCAGAAGCCATATTCTTTGTGTTTACTAAGAGATATGCACTCCAACATTTAGTGTCATGGAGCTGGAGTTAAAACCAGAAACGGCAAAGATAATTTAGCTGCATGAATGCCTGCTCTTCAGTAAAATGCTGCCAAAATTAAATAGGAATGAAACAGCACTTTGTAGTCATTGGTCGCTCAGCAGGGTTTGCGTAGTTAAAAACCTAAGTGAAAAGGGTGATTGACCTACATTGCAACTAGCTTAGCACAGCTGTACTTTCATATTTTTGCTGCATCCGAGGAAGCTCATTATTTAATACAACTGAGTTACATGTAATTGTCGGTCTTTCATTTTACACTTCTAGGGGCCAGATATTAATCTCAAATGTGCAGCATTACTGGGCATCTGGAGACATCGGCGGCTGCCCATGTGCAGGCAAGGCTAAGAGATGGGATTGCACACAGTTGCACCTGAAATTAGGAGGCTGTCCAGGGGTAGGAGCACCTCAAAAATATGCAGAAATCAAATGAGCAGATGGTACAGAAAGCAAATCCCTTGGCACCCCAAAGGCAAACGCTCCACTGTTTCCCTATTGTTTTGAGCAGAAGCAGCCCAGAATGCGCAACCAAAGCACATTTCACACGACTCATACCTGCGGTTTAAATAAGTAATAACATTCCAGTTAACAACCAGTTTGACATGTTAACAGCCCAAGGGCTGTTAACATAATGACTGGTCATTAATGGCAGTAATGACAGATTTCAAAGGGAATATTGTGCTTGTAAATAGACGTGCTGCCAGTCAGAAGAGAGGACAGAGCAGGATAGGCTGATACATTAAGATGTCAGCGTACAGCTCTGGAGGGAAAAAAGGGGGAAAAAAGTTCTTGCATATTTCACTTACTCTAAATGGACTTGAAATATTGGTGTAAACCTAAGTTCCTTAAATTAAGTCTTCACTTTCTAACCCAAGAGTGTATAAGCAGAAGACAGAAGCCTGCAGGGGAATTATACTCTGCATATCATTTTCACGGAGTGTGTTATTTCTAACATTGAGCCTTTTCTTTACTCAAGTCAGTTCTCATCCTCATTAACAAAACGGAGTTCATTCCTGCTGTGGCCACACTAATACCCTTGGTGTCGTATGCCACTGCTGAAACCACTGGAGTGCCTTACATGAATCAGATTCCAGGGTAAAGCCTCTCACACCCAAAGCATCTTCCAAGCTCACTACCTCATTAAAGATTCCTTCCATCCCCTCAATCTCTCCCAATCCAGAGAAAAATATCTTAATATAGTATAATTAACTAATTTTACCAAAGTAGAGAGCTAAAGCAAAGCAAGTTTTGAAGTTCTGAAGATACAGATTATTTATAAGAAGCTCAAAGTGGGTACCTCAGGGCTCAACTGCAGCACAAGTGTGTGCATCAGGGCAGAGGGAGGGTTTAGTTTTTTTGGCAGGCATCTCTAAAGGAAAGATACTGAAAGTATTTTTGCAAGCAGGCAAAGATACAATCACATAGTTTATGAATTTAAACATGAATGCTAAAGCACCCAAACTGGTTACATTATTGCTTGTAGCATCTGTAGAATGGCTCTCTTATTGAAAGGCATAATGAACACTGAGAGACAAGTTAATAAGCAATTTTACTCTTTATAGTATCATTCAAGCCCTATATCCTCTAGAGGGCACCACATAAATTAATAGGAAGCCAGAACTGTTTTATACGTAGCGAAGATTCCCTTTATGGTTAAAAAGAAAAAACAATAGTATGAAACCATAATCAAACCCTAATCTGATCATTAGTACAATTCAATTTGTTCTTTAAATTCATATCAAGTGGGCTGCTAAATATGAAAGCTTATTTGACTACAAAGCCAGAGAAAATTTAACTAGTTTCTACATTAGCATTAAAAACATCACTTTTGTAGGTTCAGTGCATAACTAAGTAGATAAGATGCAATGAGGCAAATGACTATCTGCAATTACCTTAAGTGCATCAGTTAGAAGTTTAGTGTAAATACCTAGTTTAAATCTATGCACTCACAAGTATCACTAAAAAAACCCACCTTGTGACAAAATAGCTTCATTAAGACTTGATAAATCCAGAGACTAAACCCAGAAACATCTTAAAAGCGATTATAGGATTTCTCATGTACCCTGGTTTCACTGGTGTAAAAGTAAAAGGTGTTGTGTATGAAGAAATGACTGAAACACCAGTCTTGAATGTGGTCATGACGGATAAAAAAATAGTCTACTTTCTTTGAATTGCTCAGTATGAATTTTAATAATCTATTAGCAAGATATTTACTCCTGCTAAACCTTCAAAGACCAGACAGCAACAGTGTGAGTATGTGCATCTGTGCTGGGGAAATGGTTCTCTCATGTCTCTACTACTAGATCACTTTTGGTTTTGATTTTAAACATTTGATTTTAAAACAGTAGATCTGCTGCACTAGCACTTGGGAGATTGAGTAAGTTCAAAGTCTCCAGCAAAATTGGAACTCAGATAAAACAGCCAGAGCAGAGTTTTCTCACTCCTGCAGGCATTTGTTTTATAAGGATTCTAAAAATGGGTTTTAAAAATTGGGATGCTACTTCCTCCCTGCCCCAGAAGCTGTTCCAACCCCTCTCTATACTCATTCACTTTAAGATAAAAAGTGACCCACGTCCACATACAATGACTCCTTTCTGTTTCAACAGTTTTTAAAAGTGAGGTTTTGTTACCTACTACTTTGGCAGCTTTAACACAATGGCTTTAAGATGCAGACTCTATGCTAAATTCCCAGCACTCTTTCATGGGTTCAGTTTAGAGGTTTAAGAGGCAGCAGAGTACTTCCACCACTAAGCAGTCAAAGCCTATGTCTGAAAAACCTGTTCTGCCTTGAAGCCCCAGCTCAACAAATGCACAGCATGTTTTGAAGGTTTTTGTTCCACTCGAGAAAAAAAGAGGTTGCTCTGTGGACAGCCAGAGTACCAATAGTTAATGCTTTAGTCTTGATTCCCGTTCCAACCTACCCATACTGTACAACTTGGGAAATGGTTGGTTAATGGCAACCTCATATTTGGTATCTGTGCTTAAGATGAACCTGTAAGTTAACACATTCAAAAAGAATTTTAATTTTTCCCCAATGTATTACTGACTTCAATGTCCCTTTAAAAGGAAAAGGTTTCACTAAAGGGGCAGAGGAAATATTCCCAGAAGTTCACCTTAGCCTGGAGCAGCTAGTTTCATTAGTCCCCCTCTACAGGGAATGGAGGAGAGGCACTACTATAAGAAATAGGTGCTCAGAATCACCCCAGAGGACCCTTTTCTCTCTATTTACTATTGAGAGCCCAGGGAGACTAAACTTGCTGATTGAACTTAGCTCTTGCAAAGTAGCCTTATTTATTGACATACAATCTACAGATAAACTGCTCATCAGTACTTCGCTACGAGTTATTCCTCAAATACTTTTGAGGACATAGGTCCACAAGCAAACAAGAAGATAGAACATCAGGTGACAATTTGCTGTCTCTAACAAATGTTAGCTGGCAACAGGTTAGCCAGCATCCTAGCCAGAATACCAAGTTAAATCAGGAGCAGAGTAATTGGAGCTTGCTTACTAGACTTACTTAAGCATGGGGAAGATAGTTGGTCATCTTGGTTCAGCTGCTGAATGGCAACATTCATATAAGCCTGAGAGTCACAAATGAAAACCCTTTGTAAACTAAGAGGACAAAAGCAAGTAAGTGAAGATGGGTGAAATGTCCCTCACTCACAGAGTTCAAACCCTGCACTGAAGCTGGGTGAAAACTGCATGCGGTTTCAGGCTGATACACCTGACCACTACTGTGCTGCCAGGAGAAGGAGGGGGAGAAGGAGACCACCATCTCCCCAGGAACATGATCCTGTGGGAATCATGGAGGGATTTACTCTCTTCCACCTGAGAGCACAGGACACCAGTGTTGGCATCAGAAATCTGGCAGCCCTCGGCACAACCTGGTTTGTGCTTTTCGATTCAGATTTTAATTTTATCTCTATGCTTCAGTATTTGTTTCCTCATCCTCCACATATATTCAGCCTTGCAGCCCTCAAGTACTTCTTATGCAATAGCAGCTACATAGGAAGGACTGAATGGATTTACCAAGTTTGTCGGTGAACAGAAGAAGGACGTGACCTACCTCAGATAGTCTCTGCGACAAAGGATTAGGTTGGCTTTGGTGTACAAGGTAGAGCCCACCTCACCCAGGCGACAGTCACAGCAGGCACATTTCAGGCAGTCTTCATGCCAATATTTGTCCAGGGCCTTTAGAAGATATCGGTCTTTAATCTTACGGTTGCAGCCAGCACAACCTTTCGGCTTGGTGTCTGGCTGGACTGAGAGCATTTGTATACCTGAAATACAATAAGACAAGAGAAGAGTGAAAATAGATATTCTCTCTGCCCTTTTCTTCCTCCATCTCCCTGCTCCCCCTACACCCAGTTCATTTAAAAGGCAATGGTGTAGATAGGATAAAATAACATAGATAGTCTACAGCAAGCTGAAAACAATGCTAAGATAAATTTGAGAGCAGAAACTTTCACTGCTCTAAGTTCCACAGTTTCTCTTTAACACCTGATTTACCTGTTCTCTTTGCTGAAAAGAAATAAGATTAATAAAATGAAATATTAAAAAAGTTCAGTTGAAAAGTTATCTGCTTGCAGCCAAAGTGTTCAATATTTAGCAACACAAAATTTAAATAAACAGCATATCTATGATGGCAAACACAGCTAAATCCATGTATTTGGAATTATTTGCATTATCTTTATAAATATAAAGGCACTCCAGATTCTAAAGAAGAAAAGACTGAAGCTTTTAGAGGCACAGGGACAGAGTTTCGGGGAGGTTTGACATAGAAATTTTGATGCTGGTGGTTGTGGTGGATGTTTTGTTTTTTAAAGATTTCAGTTCTTATTAGAATCATTAACGAAGTGGTGGGACACTTCAGTAGCAGCACTGTAGTTACAACTTGCAATGTAAAGACCTTCTGAAAAGTCTGATATTAAATAATCTGCACAAAGAGAGTTTCTTGTTTGTCAAGGAAAAAAAACAAAAACAAAATAAAAATTAAAAATAATAATCATTAAAACCCCAACAAAACAAACTTCAAACAAATGAATGAACAGAAGTCCAAAACCCCAAACCGAACACACTAACCCCACAAAGAAAAAAACAAAACTACCAAAAACCCCCCAAACAAACAAAACGCCCCGAAAACAAACAAACAAAAAAACCTCAAAAAAATGCTGACCAACTTTCCAATCCCAACTTTAACCAACAGCTGGCTCAGGACAGGGAGTATAGTAGTATCCGTTAAGTATATACACATATTTTGATGGAATAGCAGGGAACATTTAAAAAACAATTCAAACACCTGAAACACTGTTTAATAGACAAAACTGGTAAAAGTAGAACACAGTCGAGTGATGTTACTCAAAGCAACACAGCCAGCTTGCAGGGATCTGTTCAAAAATCAATTGCCCTCAGTTTTGCAGCAAATGGGGAGAGGTCACTGCCCCAAAGTGCTTACAGACTGGTCTCTCCTGCTTAGTCGAATGAAATGCCATCCCATTCTGCTCAGACCAATTATCTGAAAGCTACTCCTTAGAATAAACAAAATTATAGCCCAGTGGATATTTTACTGGACATCAAACAGGCACCTAAAAGAAGTAAGGAACTGATATGCTCTTTGACAGTTAGGTTATCTCACTGTTTTAAAACCAGAGATGTAACTTAAAAAAAGATGCTATATCTGAATATTACCATGAGGGTTTGTCAAGACTGGGGAACAAATGCTGTTGCCAACAAGGAAATCCTACTCCAACATTCAGGGTATGGAACCCTGTTATAATGCAGAGACTGGGAAAGGCCAAATAAAGTCTCATAACAAAGAAAAGCAAATTCAAGAGCTCCTCAAGAACGCTCTACTACCTACTGTTGAGAAAGCTTTACAGTCCCAGCTTCTATCAGCAGATCTTGCCTGATGCTGTAACACACCACTACATGCAGGCAGGCTCGGGGAGCTAGAACACAAACAAGTTGGGGTTTGGGTTTTGGTTTGATTAGCTTGTTTTGTTTTGTGTGTTTGCTTTTTTAAAAGCTCTCCTAGGAAAAACATGAAAGCCAGGGCAACATTTGTAGCAATGGCAGAGTGCCTTTATGGATATTAATGCTACAAAGACAAGAGGCTAAATCCTACATCGGCTAAGATGTCCCGGGGATCTCTACACAGGTGTGAGCAGAACACACTGAATCCACATGGACCACAGCGACTCTAGAGCCAGTCAAGTGACTTTCCAGTGTTCCCAAGCTGAACTCCTAAGTTCCACCTGCAAAGCTGATCACTGAATTAGAAATTACAATTCTTACTGCGACTTGTGAGCACAACAGCCTTGCTCCCCTCTTTGCAATACAGTCCATTACACATCTTGGAGTGACACATTTATCTGTTGAATTCTCTGTTCAGTTCTGCGAGTGGGCACCCCGAAGTACCATGGCACTACTGCCACATAACTATCGTCTAAAGCTCCTGACAAAAGTGTAAGGGCTGTATTCTTCTAGCAAAAAGCATAAAAATGGTCATTTCTGCCTTCCCATTACCTCCAATCGATGCTGCTCTCATAGGTCTTACACCACTTGAAGACTCCTACAATCTGTTTCTCATTCACAAGGGGGAGGATGAGATCCAGCGACCTGAACAGGGCTCCACAGTAAGTCTGTGGCAAATCTGGGTGCGAATACACACACCTCCTCTTGAGAAAGCACCATGAGACAAAGGCTGAGCCTTTACTGTATTTTCAGTTGACAGCTGACTTCCCTTACTCCAGGGTACATACATGAAGTAGCAAAATAACATGACTAGAAATAAACAACTAAAAAGAGTGAAACATCAGAGATTTTTGGTTAGAAACATATACTAAACTGTAAAGAGATGTCCTGCTGAAACTCTAATATCATCACTTGGTCAAAAAGCCTTAATCTGTAGTGTTCTTTATCACAGTAGAATATAAATATCCTCTAGATGCCAACAACAGGCTTATCCCCAGCCCTTCTCTTTGGCCATGTAGAGGACAAATGCATAAAATTGGCCACAATTCGTATAAACTTCTTGGAACTCTGTAAAAAAAAAGTTCAGAAGCATGAAGAGCTCTTCTAGGACTTTAATCTTTAGCTCGAGGGAAACGAGAATAAACTAGGAGCTAACACAGTTAAAGGCTTTAACAAAAAAAAATCTTAATGTAAAAATTTTGTCGCCTGATAAGGAAGCGGGTTAGAGAGTGGAGGCTGACAGTCTCTGATCCAGGCTGATCCACTGTCCTGCACTGTCTGAAGGGAAAAAGATGCCACAGAAGCACAGCCAAATAAATGAATATCAGAGCAGAATTCAGTAATCAAGCCTGATAATTCCCAAGGTATATGCTGCAAACACGAGGTTATTACATTACAAATAAAACTACAGCTTGCACAGGTTTAGAGATATTTACTCCATGAGGAAAGTCAGAGCCCTGTCATTCACATTGGTTAGCCCAAACCTTTCTTGTTAGAGATAAGTGAAAAGGGGCAGACTCCCCAAGAAAGTAGTGTTTGTAGCCCTGCATGTCTATTTTCCCAAGGCAGTGAGAGAAGGTGGTGCTGACATCCCACTGGCAGCATCTTCAGATTAGGGATTCAATCTGCAGCAGCTTTTGGAGAGAAGAAATGCTTTTCTTCTCTGATAGATCTGATTTTCTGCACTTGCAAAGAAGCTGCTTCTATTTTAATGAAAGTTAAAAAAAAAATAAATCCCTGAACTACTGCTTAATCATAAAAAGTTACTCTTTTTTTGAAGTGCAGAAATGTTCTAAACAAAACAAAGTCAAGAAGTGTTTGACATATCTCCAAATTTGCAAACATCCTTTTCTTCACACGGCCTATTTAAATCACTTAATTTTGACAACTTAGAATTTTATGACTTTTTTTTTTCTGTATTGTATGAGCCACCCTAATGCAGATCGCCTCACAGACAATCTCTCTTCCCTTTAACATTTCTATAAGATCTCCAGTGCAGTTGCACTTTTTGGATACACACTCGTGTATTTTTAGCTCTCTCTTAATTTGGCAGTAAGAATACCTGCAGTTTACTGTCAGCCAGCTTTTCACAGGCTGCAGTTTAAGTACTCATTTATGTCTTAGGAAAGACCCTTTCAGAGGCTGACAGCATCCACAAAACCACCTAAACTGCTCACTGCTGAAAGATCAGGTAGCAGTACCCAGTACTGCTGCCTGCCTGCCCTCCTCTCCCCCTCCCCCTGGAAAGCACAGCTTATGGAGCACTTTCAAAACATCATACAATTCCCTAAGTGCTACACCCTGGCTGTGAAAAAAAGAGAAAGAAAATCAAAACCAGCTTTGCCTTCAGTTCTGCAGAGTCCTACCGATGCTCTGCATCACAGAGCAGATCTGTTCTCAGAACTGAGAAATTTCAGTGCCTAGTCTGTCACTGTCAAACCAACCCTTTTTATTTCACCCCAATATGCTTTCAAGGGCTTCCTCTATCCTTCCCTCCATCCCCTCCCTTCCTCCACCCCCAGTCCCCAAGATACTGCACATAAACTGCAGAGCTGTGTCAGGAATAAGACTTGTTCATCACCATCCACCACCTTTAGGATTTTTGAAGGGACAACTTAACAACCTGATTTCTTTCAATCTCCCCACATAAGTTTGATGCAACTGACTCCCATCCCTGTTTATTGTTATTATCATGTGATGAAACACTGCCAACTGATTTGTAAGCATGATTTCATAATAAAGAGGAAAGGTTTCTGGAAAAAGCTAAATTAGGCTCCCGAAGGAATGCAGACAAACAAAAATCCATTTTGCTCAAATCATCACCCTTCTCAAAAATCAAAGTGAATGAAGGTTTGACATAATGAATTATATTTTGTTAGTGATTTAGGAGCATCTGTAAGCAGGATTAGTCCCTGCCAGTGCCGAGTGTGGCTCAAGACACACAGAACTCAGTTTCTGGTTTGTGGTACAGACAGTCATTCAGAGGAAGAGTTAGATATCGTTATGCGCTGGATCACTTACAAACTTTTAAAGACCACTCTTCCCCCCTTTTTCAGAGGCATGCACACAGTTCTACCAAAGACAGTAGCAGATACAGCAAGAAAGGAAAACCTTGCCTCTACTTAGGAAAAAAATAAAATCAGTTTGCAGCAAATTAAGTATTGGTGCATCAGTCTTTAAAAGACAGCAAACTGACAGAAAACATGCAGTCAATAAGAGAGTTAGAGGTCTACTAGAAGATAAAAAGAATACTTTTCCGATGCTTTCCCACTTTGTATCTTCATTCTACAAGCATTCAGAACTCCAATAATTTAGGACAATACACGTAGGGACTTAAAAGAAAAAAAAGTAAAGGTTTCAGAAGCTAAGAAACATTTCAGAACTCGCATGTAGCACATCAGGAGTGGTAACTAGTTTAAGATTGGCATGTAAATTGTTCTGTGGAAAATTCTTATTGCCTCTGAGACCCTGCTATTCTGAGTTATTTGACAGTTTAAGGGAAATCATAATTAAAAAAAGAGACATAAATAATAGCCTGTGCAGTGTGGTGCACAGAAATAAGTGGAACCATTTCATTTAAACTCTGGTGAGCTTTTAATTGCCTGGATTGCATTGTGAACCAGCCTAACGGTTGATTGCCTCCATTATGCTCTCTTGTTCTGTGCCATTCATCCGCACAGTCTCAGCTTCTGTAGTTAACACAACAAAGTAACCGCAACTCCATAACACTCTGGGGTTTTTTAAAAAAATAAAAGTAAGGATTTTAGTTCTCTGAATATAGTCTCTTCTATATACTTTTGAGTTAATTTTCCATGGTATATAACTAAACTTCACCTCCTGCCCCTTTTTCTACAGAGGAATCTGCTTTTTGCTTGTTAGTTGTTTGTTTTTTTTTTTTTCAATAAAGGACATGGGTTAGGAAGGGAGAGATGGAAAAAATAGAAAGATAAGAGGTTAGGCAAAAAATAAAAATGGGAATGCAGTCCCACAGCTGGGAGCAGTGATACAGATTAAAAGAATTTGGCCAACATGGCTAGTCGATTGCCAAGAGACACCAAACAAAAGATTTCTCTTCTTCTTTGCCCTTCTCTTTTTGAAAGCTAGATTGGGCCTAAAAGCTTGTTTCTCTCTGTTCACTGGCCCAGAGCATCCCTGCAGGCTGTAGCCCCCTAAGGGACAACACAGCAAATAGATGTACCCAGATCTCAGGGACCGGAGCTGCTTAGCTATGTTCCTACCTCTGGCGTGTCCCCAAGATCTCTCTCCCCCAGCCCCCCCCGCCCCCCCACTCTCCCCCCTCCTTTTTTTAGATCAGTGGTGCTGGGAACCAAATTGATTCCCTTTTTCTCCAATGCAGCTGCAAGGCTCAGAGATACTGACATTTTTCCACTCTTATCAGTTTAATTACAGTTACCATGGCAGCAAAGTGCTAGTGCTTGGCAAAGGCCAACAAGAGATTTGCAAGACTGAGTTCAATTTTGATGCAGCTCACATGCAAAATAAAAAAATAAATAAGAAACATACACTCTACAACAAAGAATCCCTTTTTGGAGTTAGGCGCTCAAGCCCTTTATGCCAATTCCTTTCCGAGCATCACAAGGACGGGGAGAGGGAGGTGTCGGGGAAAGCACGTCGCGATGTTTGTTGCACCGAGCAAAACGAATAGGTTTAAAGAGCGGTCCTACAGAGCTGTCCTAGGAAGCGGTGTTTTGCGTCTCTTCAGAGCACACGCCGGCACAGCCGCTCGCTACGGCAGCGCGCTGAGGATGGGAGAGGAAGGAGGACCGCCCGCCTCCCCCCGGGAGCGCACCGCTGCGCGCCAGCGCCGGGCACCGCCGCCTTACCAAAACTTTTCTCCTTTTTCTGCATGAGTTGATTTACGGGCGCCTGGAGAGCTCCTTCTGATTGAAGCACCAAATCTCGGCAAAAGTAGCAAGTGCTTCCTCGGCTCGGGTCAAGTGAGCGGGAGCGCGGCGCGCCGCAGCGGGGGCGGGGGGCGGCGGGGATGGGGATGGGAATGGGGATGGGAATGGGGCGGGGGGGGGATGGCACACCCCGAGCCGCCGGCCCCGCACGGCGACGGCGAGCGACAAAGCCACATGCTCCCCTAACTCTGCCCGTAAGCCTATAATCCCAGCGGTCTCTTAGCTTTGTTGTAACAAATGGGTTTGATTAAACTGTCACATGCGGCGTTAGCATACCGTATCGTGCTCGGTATGAAGGGAGAGCGGGGCGGGCGTGAAAGAAAAAGAGGAAAAGAAGAGAAATGCTCGCAGACTGAAGTACTGCTTCATAGCGCCAGCCTGGCTGCCCGTGCCTCGCTCCGGTCCGGGAGAGGCAGGATGCGTGAGCCCGGACCCCGCGGCCGGTGCGCGTCCCTGCGCCCCCCGGGGCTCCCCGCCCCGCTCCTGCCTCCGCTCTGCCCAAAGGGTTAACCCTGCACCGAACCAGTTGCAAATTAAACTGCTGTACGGGGAGGCTTATGGATTAAAGCCGGGGAGTGGGAAATTAACCGAGTCCCTTGATAATTGAGAGCACGTTTCGAGAAGCTCTGGAAGAAGCGAGAATAATAATAACAATAATAACGGGGAGGGGGTGGTGGTGGGGCTGCAATTCATTGTTAACTTTGACTGCTATTTCTCGAGACGTACAGTCGGATGGGTTTCGCTCCGCTTGCATGTATTTCATGTCTCATCATAAAAATAATGAAGCCTCACATGATTTAAACAAAACAGTCTCAGCAGAGCTGCAGCTTGAGTGAAAGTTGCAGTGCAGAGATGTGTGTGTGTGTATTGCAGCCCCGGCTTATGACTCAGAGGGAGAGGGAGAGAGAGAGAGTGATGCAGACACACATACACAAATGACCCAAAGCTTATGTACACAGTTGCCTCACTTACCTTCTCAATTAAGCGATACAGGGGAGGCAGTTCAATAAGCACAGTGGCTGCTTTGTAGCTCTTCTCCTTGGAAAAGGTCAAAAAGAAGCATTGTTTGGGGAAAAAATAAAGAGGGGGTGGGAGAGATGGGGAGGGAGATCGCTATTCTTTAAGTTTAAAATAATGAGGTCCTCAAGGATCCGCCAAGTAATTGTGTTGACCGCATCCGAGCTACAGGTGTCCTCCTTTTAGTATCTTGCAGTCCAAGGCTGTCTGTCTCCGTCCTGGCTGAAGACAACTTACCTAAAGCAGCGTGTGAGGAGCCGAGTTGAATGAAGTCAGGGCTTTATCAGCTGCAAAATGCAATCCCTTACCAGCCAGACATAATACAGCAAAAGAAAAGGTCACTCAGTTATTACTGAGCCAGCAGAGCCCAGGCAGCTCTTGTGGAAGACCACAGAGAAGCAGCTCCCTTCCGATTTAAGGCTATTTACCTCTCTCCCCCTCCACCCACCCACCCACCCTTCCTCTCCCCCCTCCCCCCTCCCAACTCCCCCTTTCTCTCTCTCTCTCCCTCTCGCTTTCTCTCTCGTTCTGCAGCTCGCTCAAGTACAGCCGCCCTCGGAAAGTGCAAAGCAGCCAGGAGACAGATTGGGCTTTGTTGGTAATTTCCCATGGTGAAAATTTACAAGCCTGCAAGTGCAGTCAGCAAAACCACATGCATATGCTAGACACAAACACCAGGGACACACACACACGCACACACAAGTGACCTCTACTGAAGCGGCTCAGGATCACCTTCCCACAGAGTGCTCCAGAAACAGACCCAGGGAAAGAGGGGAGCATCGCGCCCCCCACCCGCCATCACTCCTCCCCAAATACTTTGCTTAAACAAAACCGTAAGTTGCCCACGCAAAAAAAAAAAAAAAAAAAAAAAAAAAAAAAAAAAAAAAAAAAAGGCCCATATCTCTCTATTAATGAGTAATGAGAAAAATCCCTGAAGGTGAAAACTTTACCCCTCTCCGTGCTGGATCTAAGCTACTCAGAAAGCAGTGGAAACTCCGGTGTGAAAGTTTCTCTCTCGGCGCGATCCCCAGCCCGGCCACCCTCGGGCCCCGCTTGCCACATGCCACCCCCATCACTGCCCTGTTGACGCTGAATGCTGAAGGAAGTCAAGCAGTTTCCCCCCTACAGCATCCCTGTACCAAGAGCTGAAGACAGATCCTTATCCTCTACCTAAGTGTTGGAGGGGGAAAAATAGTAGTCACTGGGATGTTAGAGGTGTTGAACACCCTTGACCAAGAGACTGACAGACATGCAAACACACACGACTTTGATATTCAGTCACTCACAGATGATTGTTTCTTCGTGTTTTATAATAAAAATGTTGAGCCTAGCCTACTGTAAATAAAGTTAAAAAAATCTAAAGCATCTTTCCTCTAAGAGCCATCTGCAGTTGGAGAAAGACCAGATTAAGAATTTGTGAATACAGTTTTCAGACTTCAAAGTGAATATCTGTTGTCTACTATTAGAAGCACCACACTAGATTTTCACAAAGCTTTGAAAGATGTCAGCTTACAATATACCCTAAATTTGAATGACACTCATATTATAGAAGTCTTTCAAGACCCAAGAAAGATTTAAAAGCATTGAAGTGCTCTGCCATCTACACCCCTCCCTCATATAATCCAGCAGCTCTAATAAAAATCAAAGCAACCTCAGAAATGCATATGTTTAGGACAGGTTCCCCCCCTCCACCAAGTAAGCTTCTCACTCTTTTTTTTTTTTTTTTTCTTTTAATACATAGCTATATATAAAGCTTCCTGGAACAAGCATACTATGCAATGAACAATTCCTGAATCTTTTGCCCCCTCTCCCTCTTAGTAACAAAACTCAGCCACAACCAACCTGAGCAAGAACCCGAAAAGCACAATCAGAGGCAGCAGACTAACAGAGCCCCTTTCTGCTGATTTGATCTGCACATAGAGAAAAGCCAAACTTGACAGAAACCTGCTCCTCTCCTGCACGCACCCATATGCTCAGAAGAGCCTCACTTCTCTCTGTTTATAGACTACCTCTGCCACAACCACTCTGGAAATACAGCAGTGTGAGTGTGTGTGTGCCTCTCTCCACCAATGCACTCGGAGAAGAAAAGAGGGAGGGAGAAGTTATGTGTGGGGAAAGGGAGAAATAAAATCAAAACAAATGGTACAGCTAATGAGGACAATTAAATTAATTATGTTCAAGGAGATGAGATTTTTTTTCCCTCCAACTGTATGATCTGTTACCCCTCGCTGGCAACTGCTGCTCTGTAATTCATGGCAACTGATTAGTGCATCTATGCAAATCTTTGTTTAAATCATTCAACTAATTAAATGATGGGATTATTCCTCTGCCTACGGTGACATCATTCGCAGTAATTAGTACTCTATTTGGACTGTGGCAATAAGATACCCGATGTCAACACCAACCTGCAAAGACATTAACCACTTTGTCACTTTGTATGTGTGTATGTGTGTGCATGTGCGGGAAAGAGAAAGGAACAAAAACCCAGATCTAATTGCATCTTCCACCCCTCTTTACACTCCCCCCACCAATCAAGGATTCTTAAAAAAAACCTACAAAAAACAACTTACTGAATAATATGCCAAACCACATGTGTAAAGGAATAAAATGGAATAGTTAACATTCAGCTCCATGCCATTCATTTCCCCCTAAAATGTAATGATAATTAGATGGGTCATAAAATGCTCTTCTTTTCATTATGACTGATGAAATGCATTAAAGCTGACAGGGTATTACCTGACAGTAATTAGGTTTTGTCATGAATTAAATTATTTGAAAGCAGGCTATCTCCCCAATCATGCAATTTACAGCAAGATTTTTTTTTTAATCTGTGCTACAGAAGAGAGAAAGAGAGATAGAAAATAGCAGTTTTTCTCTTCATAATCATATGAATTATTCACAGAAAAAAAATCATCAGAAAAAAATCGTGCAGATGAAGAGGCTTGCCACTTAATGTACTGCACAGATGTGATCATCAGCGGTTGCCGACAATGAAATATACAAGTGCACACAAAAGTGATCTGGTGAACAAGAGGTGGAATTTAATCATCTTCTCCTGACACTTTCGCGAAAAACACCATTAACCCTCACCAAGTCCCCTGTTTTCCCCTGCCCACCCCCTCCCCATACACACGCACACAAAAAGTGAAAAGAAAAGAAATTGTGCTTTTGTTTACTCAGCCAAGCTAAAGGTTG
>JAWWEE010000040.1:69916505-69939005 GCA_035221455.1 Xenops minutus
CTGGGTTAGAGGTTGTTAGCTGCTCTGAATGCAAGAAACTACATAGAAGTATAAAAACCTACAAATTCATGAAAACCTTACGGCATCACCAGGTAAGTAAAAAGTTTGGTATCTAAGGTGATTGAGGAAAAAAAAAAAAACAACTCATAATTGTGTTGGAAATCATAACTCATTCTCCTATAGAAATTTTTAGTACAAGGAGAAAAAAGTTGGTCTGAATAAAAACATTAGCCAGGGGTAGATTGTGCTAATAATCATTACAGAGTCAGTCTTAAAAAGGAATCATTGTCACTGGGAGATGTTAAGGACTAAAATGAAATCACTCTGAGGTGCCAGCAGAAAATGAAGATGTGTGGGATCAGTGTTCTTCTCATGCAGCTTTCCTCCTCTGAAGGAGAAACCTGAGCGTTTCTGGCTGTTGTGATATCTGTCTTTGATGGACTATATGTGGGAACAGGGAAATCACTTGGTGCTTTCATGAGTTTATTGTAAAAAGTGAAATTACTAAGTCACAATAGTCACATTCTAGTGGTTTTCCTGTGTCTTCTTTTTGACCCCGATAAAGGTTTCGGGGCATAATTTTCTTATGGGTATTTCTCAGCTGCTTCAAGATTACCCTCCGGCCTGGCCATGATGCCACAGACATGTCCTTTCAGACACAATGTAGTTCAAGATGTCACTGGCAAATTGTCTATTGCCAGAGTAATAATTTCACCATCAACAACTTTTACTTCTCAACTCATAACATGAGATTAGTTACCTCACTCTCTTTCATGCACAGATATCGGAAGAGTAAAAAGGATTGTAAAAGTAAATTAAAAGAGACTGTACTGTCATTGCATTTCTACTATACATATTCCTTAATTTCAAGAAAAGGAAATTAATATATACTCTTTTCAAACATGCTGAATGTACCACAAATGCCTCTTAACTTCTGCTAGCAGTACAGGAGGGCTAATAGGTTATTCATATTCTTTTGTGGCAGTGACTCCTCCAAGTATACAAGTCACTTCAAAAACAAATCATAAAAACCTTTCTTTGTATACATAATACACAAGCAGCACCATCTCTTTATATTGCTATTTAAACGTCTTTTCTGCATTTAATGGCTGCATTAGGTATGCTCTTTGCTTCCTAGCTGCTGGGATTAAAGACTAACTAAGGTTTTAGCTCCTGGATGTGTTAGTTTAAAACAGACTCAGTCTCCACTTTTGTTAAGTAGCTATCTGCAAAACAGTGGCACACAGTACCTGGTTTCAGCAGTGCATGGATTCAGGACAGTGTTTTGTATGTGTAAGCCTCAGAGTTGTTTGGTTTCAGCAAAAGCTATTAACATATGTGCACACTCAAATATTTAGAATACAAAGTTGGGACTTGAGTGTATGGTTAGCTTTTACTCATTTTTTGCTGCTGTTGCTAGGAAATACCTTTTTTTTTTTTTAACAACCTTGGTAATGTCACTGAACGATTAAGTGCTGGAGAAGAAATGAACCTTTTCTATTAAACAGAATATGTGGAACTAATTGGTTTAAAATGCTCTAAAATTAATTATTTGAACATGAACATCTTTACAAGGCTATGAAGTTACACCACTGATAATAATTTTTGAGAGAATTACAGTAGTTTTTTTTCTTTTTAAATTTTGTGTTGCAACAAAAAACGCCAAAAGTTTTTAGAAATACAGTCAAAAGGATTTCTTATCCAATAAGAGCAAAGGCACTCACATTGTCCAAGGTTGTTCTGAAAAGGTCATTGATTTTTTAAGGTGAGGGAATTCTAAGCAAGTCTAAATGTATTACCAATCAGATCTTTGTACAAGCTTGTGGTAAATGTTGCACACCAGCCTCCAGCCACAGACCTCTAAAACCCTTCCCAGCTCAAGTTAAGGAAAGCTCAGCATTGCTAAGTAAGTCTGTGAAAGCTACCACATGAAACAGCTAGAGAGAACAGGATGTATCTAATGAAAATTAATCAATTGGCAAAGAAACCCAAGGAAGGTTAGGAAAGCAACCCATAATTAACAAAATTTCTTATTAACTTGTACAGCTGTGCTGGTTTAAGTTTGCAGAGTTTGTGTGTTTTTTAGGCTACAGAGAGGTCTTGAAAAGAGAAAGAAAAGGGAAGATTCTAGTTTTCCATCCAAATATGTATTATGACTTCTTTGTATGAAGATCCTCCAAAACTGTTTGAAACCTGTTTCCTCCTGATCCATACACAATCAGCATGCAAAAAAAAAAAAAAAAAAATCTTTGAATTGCCTGTAATCTGAATTGATAAGAAAGCTCTTTGATTTTGCATTTAATTAAAAGGGTAGATAGCTAGAAATCTTTTGGTAACAATAAAAATAAATTGACAGCCAGTACTAATGCTTGGAATTCTCTTAAAATTAATTAGGAATTTCTTAATAAGAGTCTATCGATCTGTCATCTATCTATCTATCTATCTATCTATCTATCTATCTATCTATCTATCTATCATCTATCTATCTATCTATCATCTATCTATCTATCATTTGTTTTAATTTTAATTCTTTTTTGATAAATGATTGCCTTGAGAATTTAGGGTTAAAATTCCATCATTGGTTTGGTTTCATGTGGAACACTTCAAATGTAATGTCCATTCATGCCTCTATCCCAAATTTTGTAGCTCCAAATTAACGCCAAGGTTCTGCATGCATGCATGTCAAAAGTACATAACTGAGCAACAACAAGCTAACAGGGGTCAAGATGTATAAGTTCAGCAGACGTATTACAGCAGTGACTCAGGAGGACAGCATATTAGTAAATTAGGCTTTTGCCAGATGTAAAAGCTGATCCTTTTTCAATTGGGTATCATCTGAAAGGTCAAGAAGTAATGAAGCACGGGCGTACAGATCCCCTATTGCCATGTGTTGCTACAAACTCTTGTCTCATAATGCAGTGGCAGTTACAAGATACCAAACATAATAAACCAACATTTTGTGGGTGTCCTAGGTCCAGGTCAGTGGTCTAAAGAGCATTCTGCAAGAAATGAAAATGGATGGAATAGTAAAGAAGGGGCATTTTATACTGAGTTCCTTAAATTTATGGTTTTAGTGTATTTGCAATCTTCCAATATTTCACATTCCAGTGCTCTCCTGTGATGCAACTGAGTGCTGCTGTTTACTCTTGAATAATTATCGAATGCTCAGAAGCCAAATCCTCTTCTGATTTACACCAGAACATATTAAGCTACCTCTGTTGATTTTTAGCTAATTTGGAGGCACTCCAAGTTCATATTGGTGTAACTGACAGGAGAATTTGGCCCTGTATCTCTACAAGAAATAATTTCCTAGATGGATACGAGTCCTGGTACTAAGGTAAATGTGACAGAAAATCTGTGATTAGGTTGGATTGACTTCCACACTGGAAACCTTTTTTGTAAATACTATATATAAATACCAGAAAAATGCTGTTTGTTTTATATATCTGTGGATAAACACAATTTTATTAGAGCTACCAATATGTAATAAGAGAAGTAGCCATTTTAAGTAACTGATGTCCTATAGCAGCCCCCACAAAACAGGGGAAGGAATAAAACAATCTTAAAAATACTGTTGAAAGAGAAGTTCCACCGTACTACTAAAAGTAGACCTTGTATTCTTTTTCTGAGCACTTTCAACTTGTAGACCTTGGCTGTTCAAATTGTATCCCCTCTAGTATAAAGAAAAATCCAGTAAGGATCACACTGGTCTCTTGGATATAATCCACTTGTTCAGGTGGATGGGCACATCACTTCTGGAATCACAGGGCAGAGTTAGGACCACCTTTCCTAAGTATTTTATTCCATGCTTATTGGATGTGACAAGGGGTTTCCACTTACATGTGGATGATTATATTGCATTGTCTAATTGTTGTTTCCTGGGTTTGAGAAAACATAAATTTTTCTGACATCCTCTTAAGCCACTAGCAATTCAGTAAATCATTGTAACCACTTATTTTCTCCTGAACTTCTGCTTTCCTCAAAACAAAGGAAAGGAGGAAAACAAGCTTAACTGGTTAGACTTGGCCACATTAATACAGTGCAAATTAATGTTTTCCTCATAACTACAGATTGCATACAAGGTTTTTCCAAGTGCCATAAACAACTGCCCTGCTTCAGGCTGCTTTTTTTTCTTTTGTACAGTCATGTCTCTTTTTCTAAATTCCTTGGTCAGTGGTTATTTCTCCTTCACTTGACTGTAGGTGTATTATCTCTTTCAATCTTGTTGAGATAAGCTCCCCCTTTATGATCGTTGCAAAATCCAAAACCTTAGCGTAGGTAGCTTACTTTTCCACGGATGTTGACATATACGCCACTTCTTCTGTCTCTTCTTGATCTTCTTGCTTGTACTACTGGAGATCATGTTCCAAGATCCCATTTGCTACTGCAAGCAGTAAAGTTTTGCAGATTTTCCCTCATTTTGTCCTTAGTGAAATGTAAATCAAATCCCAGCTAAACCCTTAGTAAGGAGTGCATGCTGCAACAAGGCACAGGAAACTTAATCCGCGTGGTCTGGATATTTGTGCAATTCAGACATTATCAGTGAAGTATCTCATTGCTGAAGGCCAGAGCATCAGTCTAAAGATTTTTCTACAACATTAGCTGCCTTTCTCTTAGCTTTTTAATTATGTGGAATGGACTGTGAACTGTTTACACCTCTGCCAATAGCAGTTATGCACATGAGAGCCCCACTGAAGACGTCAATGGAAGTAAGGAACTCCATATGTGTTTCAGTGTCATAGAGTGTTAGTCAAGAGTTCCTATCTTACTGCCATTGAACTTTTACTTTCCACTGTCTTTTCAGCTCTGAGGATTTATTCCACACGAGTTTTACCTTAGTTAGCTGTTTTAGCCACAACATATTCTCACTTCTCAACAAAACAATCTTAAACCCCACAAATAACAGTATAAGTCAAATGTTATGTGATGGAGGACAAAAATCATAACATTTGCGACAGCATCCCTGTCTGCATCTGTGATTTGTTCTGATTTATTGAGAAGAAAACACAGCAAAAAGTTTCTGCATTTTGCTTTGGCTCCTTTCATTTATTAAATCCATTGTTGGTAACTAAGCTGCAGTCTACTTATGATCAGAACTCTATGATGGCTTGCCTGTACTGTCAAGTACCAGTGAAAGCCACTCTTCTGTGCAACACAAACACTAATTCATACAATTGCCTTGAGATTGAAGGGTTATTTCAAAATTAACCTTGACTTCAGCACATGGTCTCTTAAATTGTGTTCAGTTTCTATGCGTATGTTTTAATGCAGATATACTAGTGTACAAATAAACTATAAGTCTGGTTAACTTGGGACCTACCGAATGCACTTTGATATTATGCAAGATCTTGTTAACTTTATCTATGTTTCATTGCCTTTTCTGCAGAAAGGGAGAAGGGGAAATTGGATCAAGGTCTTAGTTTACTACTATTCATCAATAGTGTGAAAAAAAATCAAAGCCACATTAATAAACTAAATATTACCTCCCACTGATCACTGGCTACCAGGCAGATAGAGTTCTTTCTGATGGACTCCTAAGAGGGTCTTCAATAAAGTAAAATATTGAGCTTGACGTTTCTCTTGCTTGCTGCCAGGAAGGTCTAAATTGAGTCCCAGTTGTTTTTCAGATTAATCCATTTGAGAGTATGGAATCTGGCAAGAGTATTTTACAACTTTTTGAAAATATGTTTAAGCTTAATATAGGTTTGGGTATTTCATGTATGTGTGCTTAATTATAAACCACTCATCTTCTATCAAGTACAAGGTATTAGCATGAATGCCTAAGGAGACTTGGTAGAAATAAGCAAAGTACAGCAGCAAAAAGCAATGCTCAGCTTGAATGAGGGACAGAGCCAAAGCATCTGCAGTGTTATTCTGAAATGTTGCCATGCTTTAAAAGTGATGACTGCTCCTGCAGTACTCCTGTTCCTGGGGGCCTGGTTCTTCTTGTTTAGACCATTTTTAGCTCAGTTGACTTGAGAATTACTATATTTCTGTAAATCATGAGAAGGACGAGACTTTGGCTCAATCTTCCCTGTCAGCTGGAGAAATATAACTCTCCTGTGCAGACTAAAAGAAATCTGAACAGAGAATGGAGGGTCTAAGAGTTTAGAGGCCATCTTCAGTTCCAAGCCCCTTCTTTTGAAGTTTGGTGAAGGATATGACAGTTGCACATGTAAAGCTTTATAAGCAATTAGTTTTTGAGCCCTACATGACTGTGTTGGGACTTCAAAGTGGTATGATCTAGAGCTGGCTGTTAGTTTTTCCACCAAATGTTTTTCCTTAGAAAAAAAGCCTCCACACTTCATTGAAGCTAAAATTACTTTTTATTGAAATACATTGGATTTGACTGAATTTTTGAAGGGGAGACTTTTTTATATCTAGATTGGAGTTTTGAGACAAAGAAAAACCCCATACCAGAAGGGAAAATATCCTCCTGGTTGGATGAACAACAGGTGAGGGGAACCAAGGTGAGAAATGGGTCTTGGACACTCTCCCATGTCAAGTAAAACTGTAAAAAACTGCACAACTGGTCATTCTGGTCTTCATCCTCTTGTCCCTTCCTGTGGTCATCCTGAATGGGTAGTGGTGAGGAGTTTTTATTTCCTGGCAATCTTAGACATGCTAAAGCTCTCTGAAGACTCTTGTCTTAGGGTGTTATCTGTCTGTATCCTAGAAGCCTCTGGACAATTAAAATTCTCCTGCTTGAGTTTTGACACTGAGTATTCTGGACCATGGTTTTTCAACTTACATTACTAAAGTGTTCCAATCATTCCAGCTCTCTTTTCAGAGGTTTTCACAAATCTCAATTTGATCTGTGACTACAGTCTAAAATATAAACATGCAGATAAGAAAACATGCCATTATATATGTGACATGAAAAGCCATCTACTACCTCATATTCTGCATGAGGACAGACACCAAAGCCTCAGACAAAATGTATCACAGGTCATTGCTTGTTCTGACCATAGTAGCATGTAAGTCTTCTAAAGGCAACCAGAGAAAATTTGTCAAGGTTACCAAACTTCCTTCTGCTGGAAGCATAGCCACTCTCTGATGCTGGTATGTTGCCAGTGACATCTGACAACAGAGTGTAACAAATAATCTAATGTTGATCACAAAAAATAGGAGGGAGAGATGTGGTTTATGTAAATTAATTTAGTTTTTAGAATTAAGTCCTTGGCATGACTGCCAAGTGAAATCATGGCGGATTTTTCCTTCTCTGGCTGTCAGATGAGTTTAATATAGCACTATTGTTAGTCCTATAAAAATTACTCCACTATGGGAACACATTTACTGTATGATAAATCATATCACATGGATGCAAATAGAACAAGGTTGAATTGGCATGCAGCATGTCTGCGTAGAAATAGCCAAAATGGAAAATGGTTTGAGATCCCCGGGGGAATGACTGTACACATGGCTATACAATAGACTAAATACCCTCTAAAAGACAATGAGAAGCAGGGTACCCTCTTTTGCTTCCAAAACATGAGTGAAATTTCTCTAAATTATGACATCAAATGACCAAACTTGTCCTTGGAGATGATGTATTATTTATTGAATTTTAGGTTTAGATTAAGAATGTTTTGAAAGTGTGGGAAGATAACTGGACTGTTAAAAAAACCTGTCTTGGAAATATTATAGTAATTACACAGTGGATTTTCAGTAAGTGCCTATAAGAGTGGTTACTGGAAGATTAGGTAGTGGTTATATTTTTAAAACAAAGTTAGAGTTGAGCTTGACATATAAACAGGAATTAATTTTATAATTTGGGGTTTGGGTTTTTTTCCTGACTCCTCAAGGCATTGGAGATTTTATTTTAATCTGACAGATCTTAATGGCTTTTAGAAAAATGTTTTATGAAGAAAATTTCAAGTCATTGACCAAGTAAAACAGTCCAAGATTATTCTACCATCTGTGGGCAACTTGGATGCACACAGACATTAATCTATCTACTGGTCATGTCTTGGGTTTACTGACGAAAAAGCTCTTTTATTGGAAATGCCACTTTCTGATCCTTAGTGCTCAGGAGGGCTTAAGCCATAATGTGACATCTGTTGGCTCAACCAATTATGTATAAGGCATTTTTGATGCAATGGTTTTGTTAGAACATGCCAAAATCATTGAAACTTTAATTGGAAAAAATTTCACAAGTCCAGATTTTAATTTCCAGAGAGAGTGGGAAGAAGAAAAGGAGAACAGAGTTCGTTCATTTCAGAAGAGTCAGTAGTTAAGACATCCATCTGCTGTGAGAAGCCACATTCATGTGCCTGCTCTGCCATTTTCATCTTCATGTGAGTTGTTTGAATGGAGGTCTTAGAACAGCCTGACTTGGTGAGTAAAACTGGTGTTGTAGTAAAAAAAAAAAAAAAAAAAAAAAAGGCCTTATTTTGCATTAGACAGTAAAAAAAATGGACATCCCTGGCAAAATAAAAGTCTGTTTGACCTCTCTCTAAGCAGTCTGGTTAAGTCTGGAATAGTCTGAGAATCAGTTGTTATGGAGATGATAGTGCAAGAAGAAAGAAAATATATGTTTAATGTAAAAGCAGGGAATTGACCCATAGCCTGACAGTATTACTATTGAACTATGAACACCACTATAAACACAAGTCAGGAAAAGCCCTCCTGAGAATAGAGCATTCAGCACCAACTTTTTAGGTCAAAAGACACAAGTCAGAGCCATGAAGGTCAGCATGAGTGTGTCATGGTTCCCTTAACTGCAGACCGAATAATCTAAAAACCAGTTAAAAGCAGCAGTTCCTGATGTAATAGGAGATATCTAAAGGCCTGGACTGTGCCTTGGTGCATCTGTATCTGCATGGAATTTTAGTCCTGACCAGGAGAGTAGTTTAACATGAAAATCTTGCTCCATGCTCCCCATGGTTTTCATCATGGTGAGGTCTCCAATCACAGAAATTTATTCTCTTCAGATGAGACTTTCCCAGTTTTATATAATCCTGATTTTTGAACTGCTGATCAGTTCACATATCCTACCACAGCCATTGTGAGATGCTCGGTTCCTATGATAATCATGATCTTCATAAGAAGTTTCTAAATAAGTTAATAACTCAGCTGGCTGAAAAACTAAGGACCTAGATATGAGATATCTATATACTATAACTGCAGGGGAATAAGCAAAACATCAATAAAGAAATTTTCATAGCATATAAAACACAAATTAAATGTTACAGAAACAAGATTTGCATGAAGCTTCTCTAGCACTAAGAGTGAACCCAAAGGGGGGTGGGGGCAAAGGTGTAGTTAATAATGTTCATTAATTATATAAGTTTTTTACATCTAAGTTTTCTTGTGTCCTACATTCTAGACAACTGCCTACTTTGAAACATCATTTTTTATGAGATAGGTTTTTTTTGTTTGTTTGTTTGTTGGTTTTTTTTTTTTTGTTTTGGTGAATAAACTTATAGTATCTGTGACGTTCATGTGATTCCTATTCCCATTGGAGGATGAAGTTTCCTTTGGTGAAATGAGATTCTGGCAAAAAAGACTATTAATAAATGTAACTTCTTATGCGTAGCAAAGTATTTTGTGTACTTGCAGCATGGGGAATTCTTCAAATGGTTTTCTTTTATGAATAATTGTAAATTTAATGTTGGCATCAATAACTTCTTTAAATGGCTCATTCTATATCTGAGTAACACACTTCTTAGCAGCACAGCTCAGCTTTGATGAATCTTGTGCATAATTTTGGTTTATACCGTGTGAATACAAAAGCAAGGAAGATGCTAGAATTGTTCAAATTACCTGCCTCTTAAATGGTTCGGGGGAAAAAGGAATGCATTATGCTTTGGTCAATGAAAATGTAGAACGCAATGGAATCAACATTTTTAGCCTTGTTATCTGATTGCAGAACAAATTCAGAAAAATGAAAAGGCAGCACGTCCACTGAAAAATAGAAATTTTCTTGAAAATGAATGTTCAGATGTAGGCAAGAATGATTTTCCTGAAAACAACTTTCTACTAGAATCTGTGGGTTTGTTAGACAACTGTAACCAAACAGTTACTAGAAGCTGTGATGTTATTTGCCCTAGGGCATCTCTATATGCCAATAAGAGTTATTTCCACACAGGATACAGAACAGGGTAAAGGCAGGCACAGCTACAGCTGGAATTGCTTTGAAGTCAGTGTTTGCAACTGTTCCCATCGAACAGGAAGTTTCTCTACGTGGCGTCATTTCAACAGCTCAATATATGTGAGGAAGTTTTACTGTTGAGGTTTAAATACCTCTCTCACCCCCATTATAGAAAGCAGCCTAAAACTCAGTGTCTCGAGGTGGCTTTGGCTGAAGCCTTGTCTCGTTCTTTTGGGTGCGTTCTTTCAGTGTGACCATGAGCCTACACACCATGGAGTTGTGTATGCCTGGATTTTTCAAATACATCCTAACTATGTCCTCCTTCCCTGAGAGTAAGTCGTGATAGCTTCAGAGGCTTGGGATTCCTGAAGCCAGGTCTTACCAGTCAAGACCAAGGTATTGAAGACCTCAGCCTTTTCCATAAAGCCTGTCAGCAGTCTCCTGACAAATTCAGCACTGGGCCCATGCTGGTTCTCCTTTCACTTTTAATATACCCATAGAGGTGCTTCTTATTGTCCTTCCTAGATTCAGCTCCGAGAAGGCTTTGGTTTTCCTAATTCCATCCTGGCATACATCAGTCTTTATATTCCTTCTGACCTTATGTCCACCTCCTGTATTCTTCCTGCTCTTTTGAGTTTTATGAGGAGTTTCTTGTTAATCCATGGAGGCCTCCTGTGTCTTTGATTTGATTTTCTGAGCTTTGGGATGGACTGCTCTTGAGCTTGGTAGAAATGATCCTTCAAAATCAACTAGCTTCTCTCGTGGACCACACCCCATGGGATTCCTCTAATCAGGTCCCTGCCAAGGGCAAAGTCTACTCTTTAGAAGCCATGGGCTGTGATTCTGCTTTTTGCCTCATTCCCCACCTCTCAGAATCCTGAGCTCCACCATCTCATGGTCACTGCAGTGAAGCTGCCCTGACCTTTTCCATTCCCAACCAATTCTTCCAAGTAGATTCTCTGCAAGTATGAGGTCCAGCAGAGCACCTGCCTCATTGGCTCCATAATTGCCTGTGTAATCCTTCAAAGCAGTGAATATTTAAGGATCATATGTGTTCTTGAATTAGGCCATCCAGTATCCTAGATTGTTCTGATGTCTCACATTTATATACTATGACATGAAGCCATTAGTTGTTTTCAGGCTTAGAAGGTATGACTAGAAGGGGGCCTAGGCACCCTATTTCACCTCCCAGGACTAAATTTTTTTTTTTAGTTGTACAGTAGAAAGCCTTATATACATGGCACATCTTTGTCAAATGATGTATATTTTTATTTTGGAGGGAATATGGTTTCTGCAGTTGGGCTCATAATTGCCAGTATCTTTACTGAGCAGCAAAGCAATGTCACAAAAGTGCAAAGTGAACAACTAGAGAATGAAGTAGGTACATCCCTAAAAGGCGTAAAAGATAATAAGATCTTCCTGAGAATGGCTGGGTTTTTTCCCTTATCTTGCCTGATCTCCCTCCTTCTGCCCAATATATAGTAGGAAGACTGGAGTTTCTGGGACCCCAGGGAAGAGTTTAATGAATAAATGTCCTGTGTTCTACATTATATGAATCCTGCCTTAAAAAAAAAAAAAAAAAAAAAGGAAAAAGAAAAAAAAATAGGTTCTTAAAGTTGATGAGCTGTAGATTTGAAGTCTTTCCCTCTGCTCACACATGCCTTGAAAAATAAGATAAAAGACAAAATAACCTCCAGCTGAAATTAATAAAACTATCCTCTTGCAGTTTGAATAAAATGCAAGGACTAGACTTTGAAAAGTTGGAGTCTAAGACATACTCCAAAACTTAGGCTGAGGTTCTTTAGTCCTGATTTTTTCTCCAAGCAATGAGCTCTCAGCATTTCCTGCTAAAGAGGATAGAAATTTCTGAGGGCTGATATGTCTCAAAAATGGGTCTTTTAAAAATGGATTCAACATCTTATTTCAGAAGGGAAATACGGATTTAAATATCAGGCCTGAGGTTTTTTCCTGCAACAGATCAAGCATAAGCACATCGTTTGCATTGGGTCACTCCTAAAATAAGTCCTTAGTGCCATAGTTTGAGATGGGGATTAAAGTGGATGGGAGACAAAGTGAAGGAAGAACACCTCAAGTGTTCATCTTGGACAGAGATGTTAGTTTTCCTTTCCCCTTCTGTGGCACCCAGAAAATCTGCACTGTATTTTACAGTTTATTTTAAAAGTTTGCTCCAATATTTTTAAGCGGTAGTGCACATTTCTTCTTACCCATAAGTTTTTGAATGGTCATATAAAAATAAGATTTCTCAACATCTCCAGTTACTTTATTCTTTATGTGTATGGATGGGCTGAGCCAGTATAATTTCTGTGATTGTTCCTCTCAGACTTGGTCCTGCTCTGATTCTCACCCTTTTTGCCATCCTAGTTCTCAAACAGTGGATGAACTCTGCATTTCTGAACATGGGAACGAACTACATTTTCTATGTAATGTCCATTTAAACTTTTGGGAGTTCAGGAAATGTACTGCCACTTTTTTTTAGTGGTACTTATGCAGCATATTAGGGAAGACAGCCACCATGCTTTCTTATGGAAAGATTACTTCTTCCTTGATATGTCCCTTAGCAAACAGAAGCACTTTGTGGATGTACGTGAAAAAAGGCAAAGCTGCAACAAATGTGACTTCAGCCAGTTCCACTACCAAAGTCCTAGCAAAATTATTCATTCTCAGATAAATCTTTAATTGGTTCCCCTCTTAATACTATTTCTGGACCCCAGAGTCCTTTCTAAAAAGCCCCTGTGGAATATTTTTCTTCATTTTTAATTAATTATCTGCAATGTAAATTAATGCACAATAGCATTTTTTTAAAGTCAAGAGGAAAGCATTTTCGCTGTAAATTAAGATTCCTCCATCAACAATTTTACCGCAGCTGAGCTGCATCTTCTCTGTTCTAAAGCTCCAGACTCTCCTTCATGATGTTGCTCTGCAGCAGTAAAGAAAGAAACCACTGCTTCACAATGCTAAGCACTCCAGTGGGAAACACAAACAGAGTGCATAAACCAAAGCATTCATTTCATGAGATTTTATTAAAAGGTTTCACCTCTAAATTGAGCTGTCATACGCTGTTGGAAAACTTTTTACCACAGTTTATTTTAACTATGTAAAAAAACATTAAAGGAATGAAAATTCTGCAGTTTTTCATATAAAAGGCGTGACCTTTCACACACTACCAGCAAGCTATAGTGCATTTAATCAAATTGGTTGGAAAGTAAAATCATGCCGAATGTGAGGATTTTTCATTTTTTTGCTCCCCCCCAATTCTTAGAAGTGACCCCAACCTTGTTAACATGCTGCAGATTTCTGTGTATCTCTGCAGCAGGCTCTTTGGAGTTCACTCCAAGAAAACTACAGCACATGATTAAAAGATATCCTCTAGATGAGAAGGACGTTCAGTAATTTATAAATCATTCATTTGTGACATAGCTTTATACAGCTTTTCAAGGAATTGCATTAACTGCTTTTGCAGCTTCCTCAAATGTTGCTTTCAGTAGACAGTGTCATAGGTCATTACCAGTTTTTCCCTTATGTAAGCAATTCCAACTTTCTATTAAAAATACTAATTTCCACCCCACTACAGTATCTTTTGAAGTAGCATGTATATTAAAAAAAAAAATTCACAAGTTGCTTTGAAATATTAAAGGAATATATTTAAGTGAAGGGCTTTCAGGCAGGTTGTTTTTCTGTATTCCTGATGACAGAAAGATTTTAGCCTACAAAGTCAATAGTAAATTTTATTAAAGTCATTATTTTCCTGTTACAGGCCTTGTGCTTTAAATAAACTATAGCTGACAATGCTGTCTTACATACTGTCATGCTGTAAAACAGCCTTTCTTTATTACCACAGGGACAACTCATTTAGAACTTTGAAAGTGTTTTCACACTGGAGTTGCTCATTTGTGGTGCTGGCCGATGGCTGTTCTTGACGAATACCTTTTATAGCTGGAACTTTCTCCTTTTTTCTTTTGAAGATACAGAGGAGGGAAAAAAAAAAAAAAGAAAAAGAACTTGCAAACCCAACATTTTCCTGTTTTCCTGTTAAAGATAAATATTCTATCCACACCACTGGAGACATATCTCAATCTTCCCATAACAATTTTACTGTGACAGCTTGAAAAGTCTTATCCTAACCCAAATTTTCCTCTATTGCTCTGGTGCAAATTGATGGTAGCTCCAATTAAGTAAAAAGGAGTAATTCCTTTTATTCAAATGTTGGTTTTAATTCATATTACAGGGCCCCCTGGCTGAGGCTGTAGTTTCCAAAGACTGTTGTTTTGATAGGAAAGCCAGCACAAAGAATTTTCAGCCTCTCTCTATGCTCAGTCTTCTGTTGCCAGCCCCTTTCCTAAATGAGTCTGGCACATCTATTTACAGGACCTTGGCTCTTCTGTAAAATTTCTGTTGTAAGCTCAGATCGGTTCAGGCTGCTGTTTAGTCACATGGGTCCCTCAAGCAGTGGCAAACTGACGGCTCAAGAAGGAACTAAACAAGGAAATAGACAGTCAGGGGAGGATAGGAGGGGGTTTGGGGATGGTTTTGGCACTGCTGTGATCAGTGTTCTGACCCTGCAGGCAGAGGTGCAAGGTCTGTCCCACTGGGAATTGTGCCATGGTGCAGCAAGACATCCATCCATCCCTGCTTGCCGCAGGAAGGTGGGCTGATTAATTTGGAATTAGGTGAGGGCGTTAGTCTACCAACTCAAAGCCCTAACAAGCAAAAGAAATAAAGGTAGGAAGGTGAGAAGAGATGGTGTAGGCACTTCAGGGTCTTCTGACTCCCAGTTTCATGTCCTCTCCCCAAATAAAATTATTTTTTAAGCCCATCTAAGTAAGAATAGGTTTGGGCTCTTTGCATTGAATATATCTGCTTGCTTTCCATGCAAAATTTCTACTTTCACCCCATGAGAAGGTATGTTCTTGACTGCCTAACTCAGCTCCAGGCCTTCATCACAGAGCCATTCTTCCTGCTCCCAGAACTTTCATCAGCTGTTGTTATCGTGCAAATAGGACTACAGCCAGGGCAATTTTGTAAATTGTCCAAATGAATGAGTTGTATGAGTAAATGTTGCTTGAATTACAGATGGATAGCTTGATCTTTGTATTTTCCTGTTCTGAATGTATTTCTATGAATGAAGCTGCCTATCTTGGTATCTGAAAAATTAAGTTTATCTCTTTGAACCTGTATCAGAACAGTACTGCTAGAGTCATCTGAATGCAGAGTTGAAAAGATCACAGGAGATGATCTAGCTGACCTCTCTTCACCAAGAGGGAGTAACATTGCGTAGCACCTACCCCCAGTGTTTATCTAAACTGGGTCTAGCCATGAAGCTAAAAATCTTTTTCATGCAGACACCACTTAAAAATTCCCTTTGAAGTAAATTAAACCCTGTTTTTCTTGGTTCCCCCCCTTATTGACCTTTGGGTAAGAAGCAAGTGTTACCTCTTTGTAGTGACTTTATGCATTGAAGATGGACATTTTACTTTCTGATTTCCGAGCTGTCCAAACCCAGGCTCAACTAACAGAGTTTCTAACAGTTCAGTGTTGCTAAAAGCTCCCCTTTCCCCTTTCTCTTCATTATCCCATCTCCAGATCTTCCCTCACCATGTGCCAGCACATATGCCTGTATGATCTCTTAAAAAGCACACTCCAGAAAAGAAGCCTAGCAAAACCAGCCTAATAACTTTCTTCTGAGTTATTAAACTAAAGTGGCTGATGGCAGACTCCAGTAAGGATCAAAAAGCAATGGAAAGGAGTGGATGTGATCACACAGCTCTGAGTAGGCAAGGATTGAGGTGGAAGGAGCAGTGGCTGCTTGGATGGCTCTGATACCCATAGACCTGCAGCCTCAGAGCACAGATTTATGCTGAATTTGGCATAGCTGAAAACTTCTGCTGAGAGAACCAGCCCTTCCCTTCCCACTGCTGTGTTCCCATCTTTTCCTTCAGGGCTGGACCAGGGAATCAGGTACCTTCAGGATCTCCAGTTTGATGGGCTAGTTTTCCATCAAGCCAGTAACCAACTCAATTCATAGCCTGTTAGGCACTGGATCAAGATGTGAATGACACAAGAATAGCAAGTGGACAGACATGGAACCCTCGGCAAGAGTCCATACTTGAATCAGATTACACATCAAACAAAAGGACCAAATTCTTCCTTCTATTTAGGCTGATATACATGCAATTCGGAAGCAGTAACTATCCTGCTTTATTCAGCTAGTCAAACTAATCCTGCATAAAATCACATCAAAAAAACTTCAGTCAAAATAGATCAGACTATATATTTCATAGGCTAAGGTACTCTGAATTACAGATACTGAAAGACACCTTTAGAAATAAGAAGATTCTCATGGAAAACTCTTAAATGGGCAGAGATGTATTTTGAGTCCTCTGTCATGAATATTCACTTTGGTGTGACCACATCATTCACTTTTCCCCCAAAGCTGCTGATTTAATTGTTCTTCGTACACTTTTAGGAACTATTTGAAATGTAGAGACTATAAATTTACCTCTTGTCAGTTTGGGCTTTATGTAGAATATGCATCTGGCACTCTGCTGACATTCCGAAGCTTGTGATTCTTGTCAGAGAATACGTATTTGTAGATACCCAACCAGAAGGTCACATTTAGAGTCTGAATCCATTCTCTGTACTCATGATTTATAATAAACATTCTCTCTTTGGGTCACCTAAGCTTTAATTTGCTGTGCGTTGAATGCATTTGTTTTGAATGAGAGAGTTTAAACATACATCAATGAATTTTAAGTCTCAGTATGTCAGCTGTCTAGACATAGCAGTAAAATGTCAGAAATTATATTCCAAGTACCCATATTACCCATTTTTGTCCTCCTGGACATCAACAGGTATTTTTCCCCTTCAGGCTGTGGATTTCAATAGATTAAAATGCTCACGAGTATTAGCTATCTGCTGCAGAACCATCTGTCCCACCTGCAGAACTGCCTGAAGACTGTTACCCAGACAAAAGACATAGAAAGACTGTTTCAAATTCTGAGTTGATTGGTTTGATATATAGCAGTAGATATCCAGCCCACATTTTGCAACTAATTTTTGCTAGATCTCCCTGCCAGAAATTGAGTAGTTTTTTTTTTTCCTCTTCCCCCTACAGTCCTGTCCCTCATGCTTCATGTAGCTAATGTAGATTGTATCAAAAAGCATGATTTGTGATGTTTGTGTGTTACTGTTTACTTAAAAGTGCTAAACCCACCTTTTCTTATCAACAGGAAACTTTCAAGATATTTAAAAGCATCCTTTAAACCTTCTGGCAGCAATAAAGCAAAAATGGCAGGTGGCTGTATGAAAGAAGCAGGATATGTTTATACTATAACCAACCATGGTGGGAGGGGGGAATATACCAGAAGCAGTGGGCTGGAGTCTCATCTCAGTTACAAAGGTGCAAATTCAGAGTAATATTCTGTTAACATCAGTGCTTTTAAAAAAGTCAGGCTATCCCAGTGTGTGAATCAAAAAACTAAACCAAACCAACAAAAAAATCAAACTGTATTTGTTCTAAAAAGAGCTGTATTAAATTTGTTTGGGTCTGGAGGGACAAAGGGCTGGTTTGCCCACATTCCTGCTAAACCAGGCCCGAGTGTGCATTTCTTTGGTTGCCTGTGTACCACCAAGGAGCGCCTAATTGATTAGAGCACTTGCATTTCTCAATTTATGAAGCTGAAGCTTCTCAAGTTTATAACACTGCTTAGCTGCTTTGCTGTTGGGATACACCAGCCTTGTTCCTGGTACTATCTACTGTTCTTCCAGTGGTTAGACTAGGAGAGCAACAGAAGAAGAAGAAGAAAAGCTTTTCCCTAACCCTGTTTGGTGCAAATTTAGACCAAATTCAGTGATTAAAACCTCCCAACAGCTACTTTTCTACCAATGCTGAAACACTTCCATTAAGTATTAAGCAACACCAACTAGCACTTGTTATAGTAGTTTGTGGTATTAGAAGGTGCAATGCCTGTGGTATGGGAAAGCTGAGAAATTCAAACTTGTTTGGAAAAATAAAAGTTGAAATTTTTTTTCAGATTTAAAAAACAAACAAACCAACAAACCAAAGCAAAAAAACAATGTTAAAAAAAAGTTAGAGCCATCTTGTTTTCCCTCTTCCAGTCCTAGCCAGTCCTCTCAAACCATGCACAAGCAGGATGTGCCAAAAAGTGAAGCAAGATCTTTTTTGGTAAGGAAATCCCCGCACCTGCAGATTGGAAGCAGCTACCACTATGTAGACCAGACACATTAGTAAGGACTGTGGACAAGACTCAGCTTTTTGTAACACTTTTTACTTCTGCAAAATTTGTGAGCCTTTTGAAAACTAAGCCCTTGTCGCTGTTTTTCTGCATTTTTTCGATACTGTGCTTAAGTGGAATGAGGACTTTGAGGGAACTTAGTCTGATACGGTAGTCTTTGACTAACAAAGGATTAAAATGCCTCAGAATTGGCAATATTTGAGAAATGTTTCCTTTATTCTTGTAGCTGGCTGTGGGAAAGGGGGAGTTATCACAAAAGGCCCCTTCTGTTAGAAAATGATTGTTCTTGGTTAAAAAAAAAAAACAGAATCATAGTGCTCCCAAAGACTTGAAAGGCAGTAGTTTAACAAGCTACATTACTTGAACTGTTTTTCTCCCTGTCTTTTCCATCTAATAGACTCCTTGGTGCTGGTGACCAGAGTGACACTGGAGGCAGCAGGCAATGACACATTACAGGCATTCCTCTAGCTGACTTTTATCCTGTGACTTTGAGTGCAGGTGCGAGCTGAATTGTGCAAGGTAGTTCAAACTCCCTCTCTCTGATTTCAGTCTTTCCAGGGGGTCAACTGCTTATGAGGAATATCCATTATTTATACCTTTCAAGAGAATTACATCAGCAGGAACATATGTATTCATGTAATAAAGCTAGAAAGTATCATGCAAAGCCACGCTGCTTTAAATATGTATGTGAAATACACTAAGCCAAGTGCTGTATTGACTTGTACCTCCCTTACACCTGTGACTTCAGCAGAAGCACACGGGCTGTGAGTGGGTAACTTTGGCCCAGTGGAACTCCTGTGTGCCTGGTTCCACTGCCCCCTTTGGACACGCAGCCATGGACATGTGTGGTGTGTGGGCTCGGGACTCCAGTCCCTCCATTATCTGTGGGTATCAAGAGCAACGTGTGGTGATGTGCTTTCTTCCAGGGCCTGGTTTAAGTGTCAGTGGCCACATATTGCAAGTAAACAGAGGACAATTGGTGCCCTTCCAGGACTGAGGGGTGTCCCTGTCAAGGACTGTGTTCACACATCACGGAGATTTAGACCCTGCCTGCTGATCAACAAACACCTTTGCCTTCATTACAGAAATCAAATTTACATCTCCAGAAGCAGTGGAAACTTAAATGTTGTTTCATCCTGGCCTCTAGCTCTGAGCCGAGGCATTAGTTATCCTGAGCAACTATGTTTCTCTTGGCTGAATTAATCAATTGCGCTTTCAGGGCAGGTCCTTTTTTACCTCAAGGAAGAAACTGCATCACATTAGCTACCAGTCAGCTTCAAACCTTTCACTTTGGACTATGCTCAAAGAGAGTCTAGCCAGAGAGAAAACTGGAATCAATACACTAGGCCAGCACAATCTGGATTTCAGGTCAGCATGTGGAGAGAGAAATGGCATTTGTGAGACTGATGGCCAGTGAACTGCTGTTTCTGGGCAAAGGGCAGACTTTCATCCTCAGGCTCCTGGACCTGTTTGCAGCAATCGACCCAGGGACATTGGGACAGCACTTTGCATGAGGGCCAGGGGGTTTCACCTGTTGTAAGTTTTGTTGAGAGATACATCCAAACCTCTAACTTTGGATCTAACTGTGAACTCCTCCAAGGATCAACTTTATTTGTACCCTTTTCATGCTACCTAATGCAGTCTGGAAGAGAAATAGTTAAATTGTGACTGACAAATGCTAACAGAATGGTGACTATCAAGCAAGTCAGAAAAAACCCCCAACATTTGCATCTTCCAAAAATTAAGGGAGTTATAAAAGAGAGTGATAACATGAATGAGATTGAGCGAACAGACATGCTCACAAAACAGTCTTTCCTAGGGGCTGGATAAAATGCAAGGGTTCTGGTAAGTGACAGTTTTCATTTCAATCCAAGCTGAAAATTCATAGCAATTTTTTAACTGTGATTTTGGTATCCCAAATAAACCTTCTGGCATACAGGTAAATCTCTTGCTTTATACTGGACAAACTTTTCTTACACCAGAATGTCTGCAACTATCTCCAGCCCACAGCCTGAAGTATTCTCAGTTTCCAGGAGGTGTGATAATGATGAATTTCAGTGAGATGAAAATTGCTCCAATTTAAGAATAGCTCAACCATTTCACATTTGACAGTAAAATATACTAATTAAAAAAAATGTATAAAGATTTGGGCTTTGTATGTGCAGTGCACAAATAGAAAATCCCTATCAACAACATTTACTGAACTCAAAATCCTTCAGGATAAGTTCTCTGAAAATTAAAACAGACATCAAGCTATACATCTAGATGAAAGACTTCCACAGCTTTATACACACAATGCACTCAGAAGCCAAGTTTCCAAAGCCTCAGTAAAAGCATCTAATGTCCAAGTCTACATTGATAGCCCTATACATGAAAAGACAATATTTACTCTGTCTTATGGTATTAAATTGAAGGTTTTATCACACACTTACAAACCAAGTGATAAGTCCAAGCCCTTTCATCAAAGGTATTTGAAATGAGAATTTCTGGATACTTCCTAAGACCAGATGAAAACCTTTTGGCTGATCTTCACATAAGAGATGGTACCATATTTACATTACTGATTCAGAAAACTACTTCTCTGCTCTTAACTAGTGTCATCCTGTATTTGTCTTTCATCCTGACATGATCTTTTAGCAGCCTTATTATTTTAAAATTCAGAAAGCTAAAGTGACTTGTTTTGCTTCTTCCTTCCAAAGTTTGGTCATAGTAGACAATACTGTTGCTTTGCTGTTATTCATGTCCCATTGAGCCACCATTTTCTGAAATTGCCTTCCATCTTTTGACTCCTTTTTTCTGACAGCAAGTCTGTCTTGCCACCCATCTCACTCTACTACTAAGAGGTTTCTCCTGTGCAAGATTTCACTTAAATTCCACACTCTGATCGCTCATCTTCTACTACCTTGTCTCAGCATGTGTAGGAATCTTTTCTGATCTTGAAGTCAACCAGCTTCCATTCCTGTGACATATTCAAGATACCGCTGCTTAACGTAGCTCTTCCAATCCATAATTCTGACTGTGATACAGTATAAAGAGATCTCTCTGTACCTCCACATCTTTTCTGTTTGATCTAAACTTGGTCTCAAGATCTTTGCTCCTACCTCCTGCCTACAATTCTACTCTTGTTTGGTCATAATTTCACTGCCAGCTGTGATGCCAGTTGCAGTAATCAAGGGTCATAAATCCTTTCATATCTGCTATATTTCATGTTGTCTGTTCTCAGTGCATACAGATGACAGTCATTAGTATTCACGTTATGTTAATTAATGTTGATGTAAATATTTCATCTCAAGCTTCTGTTCTATTGTGACAGCTATAGGAATTATAATCAGAATTGACTGTTGCCAATGGGCAGCCAATCTGACCATTAGTATTTACTAATTCTGCACATTTAAATAGCTTATACAAACAACCCAACAATGTGACCTCATGTTCCTGCTGCACGTTTTTCCTTCTAGGTGTCTGTGATTACAATAGAAAATAGATAAAAAAAAAGTATAGACTTGTAGCACATGTAAAAAATATTTAGTCCCAACAGGGATTGTAAATTCCTTGAGAAAGAGATAATACATATTTCACAGCTTTTAGCACAGTGACGTATCAATCTTAATTCAACACCTGATTTCTTTAGTAAATGCTTGAACTATTCTAGAATACCAATGCTAAGAAGCCAGTCTCTCTAATTAGGTGGTCTAACTTTCTGAACAGCTGAATGCACAGCATCTCTTCTTGTGTTGTATATGTATGCTCTCATATATGCTGTGTGATGCTGAGCAAGCAGTTCCAAGTCTTGCAAATGTCTGAAAAATGGGTATATTTTGATAGATATGTAAAAGAATCTAAAGGGATTATTAATTCATGTAGATAACCTTCTAAATGACCTAAGATTAAGAAGCCCTCTAATCAAAGCGGTGGCTTGCATCAGGTATGGCACACTCTTCGTATTGAAAGTGGCATATATATGTTCTTTATTTAAACTAGCTCCTTACCTTTAAGGAAGCTATATTTCTCTAGTGAACTGTTGGAGGTGGTGAGGGAAACAAGTCAAAGGAGGTATTATTGGATTATTCACTCTTCTAGGACAGAACCTGTTTGTATAATCAGAGATATGCCTTAAGTGGTCTTTAAAGAAAG
>JAWWEE010000040.1:69944005-70131684 GCA_035221455.1 Xenops minutus
AGCAACTAAGCATCTAGGTGATAAAAATTACAGAAGGACTAATGAGAATCTCAGTATCAGAATACTAAAACTTCAGATAAAGATGTAGGAGAAATCAACATGAACATCCTGAACCTGAAAACGTGCTGAAACCCTCTCCTTGAGGGAGTCACCTGGGTGCTGAGAAAAGAGTAAAATTAGCTGTGAGGGTGAGGTGTGGTCCCTAAAGACAGAGGCAGAGGATGGCATGGAAGGGTTCAGCTCTGTAGTGAGATGGCAAATTCCAGTTATGGTCAATATTGATAGCTATATGAATAGGGGGTTGGGATTCTGGGTGGGAAAGCAATCTTTGGGTCCAAGGTACCTGAGGGCAAATCAAATCCCAGTTACTGGAATCAGACCTTTTCTGTCTTTTCTTCAGCAGACAAGATAGCAGAAGCTGGAGACAGGCATGAAGTACCTCGTATGAGGCCCTTAGATTAGAAAGAGTGAGTACCTTGAACTACTCACTGATTAACTTAAGCTCTGTTTTAACTCCAGTGTGTGTGATTTGGGGGTTGTTTTTCTCACTGTGAATTTGGAAGCGAGGAGGAACATAAATGCAGAGCTAGAGGTGCAGAGGTGAGGAGCCAGGTGAAGAGTACCTGGTAGGAGATGTGTTTTGTCATGGTGTGTCAGGAGCAAGCAGCTGGCTAGTGGAGAAGATGTGCTCAGTGTGCAGGAGCCATGCTATCCGTGTGAACAGAATTCACTGTGGGAAAGGCAAGTGTGTTTTGGGATAGTGAGAGGAGATGCAGCTTCTGTTTTCCAGTGTTTTGCAGGGCTGTTTTGTGCACTGTGTGGCTGAGATGGGTCATGGTCAGCACGGTCAAGTGCGAGGATGTGTCCAAGGAGGTCTGAAAGGTGGCCAGGGAAGGTCTGCCTGCATCCCCCATAGCACAGGCACAGAGGTGAGGGGTGTAATACCCCAAAATAACCTCCACAACCTCAGTTATCCTGTCTGAAAATGAAAGTCCCTCACTGTAGAAACTATAAGCCTTGCTCAGTATTAGTTTCTGTGGGGAATTGATACCCTAGTGCAAATCCCAACATAAGGACAGGGCATGTCTGGGAGTGATATGAGGCTTGGAAAAATGCAGTCCATGCACATTAATACACATTTCCCTCTTCTTGGCACATTGGCCCAACCTGCTACAACGCAGTACTGCAGCTTCTCCCCAGCTTCCTAAATGTGGAGTTTGTGGTCAGGAAGGCAGAGAGGGGGTGCAGCCTGGTCCTTGAAGGGAGAAGGAGTGAAGTGTGCTGGGATGCACCCAGGGAACAGAATGCAGTGTGTCCTGCATTTGCATAGCTTTACACAAATTTGCATACTGGTGTGAAGAGAGCAGCTGGAAAAGAGGAACAGAAAGACACCAGAGTTTCACTGTTTTAAAAAATTACTTCTCCTCAAGCACTTCATTATTTAAACCCATCCCTTCTTCCTCAAATTTGCTGTTTACTCCATTTGTTGAGGAAGTAGAGATGAATGGATGACCCTGCTCAGCGCAATTGAGCTAACACAACATACAGAGGTCTGAATCATGGTCCTGGGGCATGTTCCCCATTGGCTGTGACCCTTGCTCCTGTAAATAAGTTGAAAGTTATTTTGTGTTTGTTTGTTGGTTTTGGGTTTTTCGTTTGGTTGTTCCCATAGGCTTTGTGAAATAAGTACTTTCTATTTTTTAGGACAATCCTTAACAAACTTATGAATGCTAGCTTTGGAGCAGCAGAATGTATGGATGCTTCAAAGAAATCACTGGAATGTTCTTGTGGTTGTTTGTTGTTTTTTTTTTTTTTTTCTTTAAATATGATGTTAAAGACTAGTTTTCCTTCATGCTCCCAGGAACAGATTAACTTAACTACTGATCCCCTCCTTTAAACCAGCTCAAGGCATTGTTTTTGGCAAAGTTATACATGACTGAAAATAAGGTTATAATTGAGAATGTTAGGCAGCTATAATTTCAGTTTTTGTTATTGGCACTGTCTACAATACTTCACAGTACATTTTGACATAAAATGTAGACTGAGGCCATGAAAAGAGCAAAGCAAAGAGGGCTTGTATTTATCACTTTGATAGCATTCTTATTTAAGCATTATTTAACTAGAAGAACATCATGCAGAGTTTGTTGCTGACTACATCTTGCAGTTCAGGACGGCTGCCTCCCAAAAGAAATGATGACCTGGTAAGTGTGCCCACATCCTTACATAACAACAGTATTTATAATCAAAGGGTAAACTTATATGGCCCCAAATATGCTTGGCAGACAGGGAGCTTTGTGAATCATCTAGTGAGACTCTCCATCTAATAGAGGGTGGTAAGGATCGTATGAGTGGAGGGTAATGAAAAAATGGTAGTCACGTATGTTTCTCTTCAAGAGCCAGATGCTGGAGGCAAGTGATTCTGCTCTAATTTTCTTTCTCTTGCTCTATTTTTTTTTTTCTTTTAATGTATATTTGTGATCCTCATTGCTGTGGAGGAAAGACAGAAAATGTGACCCCAAAGTGCTCTAGAGGCTCAAAACCTTTTGCTTTCCTTAAAGTTAATTTCTTGATTTAGCAGACTGTTGTGTCTGATTTGTGATTAAAAAAAATCCCTCATAATGCTGTATTAGGAAGGGACATGAGGCTTGGCAGCATGAGGACAGAACGAATGTTGTAGAGACAAATGCAGCTAAACAGAACTGGATGCTAGAGGAGTTGCACTGTAATGTCCTCAATACAATGTAAGTTTAGATATCAAGAACATCTAAATCATTGTGATTTAGATCACTTGTACTGAATTGTTGCTTAGCCACAAATCACACACACTCTGCCATTCCTGGTTTTGTCTGTTGAGGTGAATATTTTTGGCCTGCACTGGTGTGATGTGGTTAGTTGCATTAATGCATTCCTTTCTGTTCAATCCTTTTGGAGGTATTATGTATATCTAATCCTCAGCATCCGTTCTAAGTCTCTTACATGGATGCCTAGAAAGAATGCAGGAGAAAAGCCAAGTCCTTCCATCATGACAGCAAAGCAGTATCTGGGCTCTTTGGCATAAGCTTTGTCAATGCTGGCACCTCACTGGAGGGAGGACCGTGGAAAGCATGCCCAGCTGTAAATGCTGGTTGCACAGAAAGGTGGTGAATTTTAGCAGTGTATTTCTGAAACAGAGAAAAATTGATTGCATTATTTGCAGCAAGCAGGGTGAATGGTTTTGAAGTATACCTTTATGATTAGCCAAGGAAAGCTGTGTTTAGTTGAGGGATTTGTCACATGAAGTGGTAAGCATGGGGTTAATTGTGCCTGACATCTCAAGCCCAAGGGTTTTGTGTCTAACTTGAGTGAATTGTCTGAATTTCTTTAGTCTTTGAAGAGATGAGTTGGTGCACAGTAAGGGATGAGTACATAGGTGCATCTTGAAGGGTCTAACTCTCCTCATTGCCTATAAAGGGAGATAGGTGACACTGCTACACAGTTGTGTCTATGTGAGATGAAACAGGGCCTAACCATCTATTTGCAGGTATGCAGGAGATAAGCTTTCTGCATAGTCAATTGAGAGGGGATGGTTTCTTATAATAATAATTGAAAAAGCTATCCATACCTTTGCCTTTCACCTGTGCAGGAGGCCTACCTTCCTAGCCAGGTGCTTAGACTAAAACCTGAATACCCACTGACACAGCAACTTATCACAGGATGCATATTCCTGTAGCTCCTGAAGACATGCTTGTGAAAGGCAAGGTTTTGTTGTAACACCAATTTCTGACCTTCTGTTGATGGAAGTTTCCATGTCACTCTCCAGCAAATAATGGTATATATTATCATTTGACCATATTTGTGCTTTTGAAAAAAAAAAAAAAAAAAGGCTTGGTGGTGATTGCACATGCTTTTACATTAGTGATTTTCAACGAATAAACACTTTGGACTCTTTCACAGTTCCTGCAAAAGGTGTAACAATATATTTTCTGCCTTGAAGTCTTGCAAATACCTAATTTCACAATTGCATGGAGTTAAGTAACCCAGGAATAAAATTAGGACAATATCCATGCTTCTCTATCAGTTCCTCTCAGGCTGCTGCAGGGCAAAGGGCCTTTTCTGCATTAATTATGTCCAGTTTGCTGAAAGGTTTGGCTAGAGCCTTAGCCTATACAGCTTGGCAAGGGCATGACATGGCTAGCCAAGCCTTCCTCCCCATTGAATTGACTACCAGGCTGACAGATGCCAAGTCTTGTTGTCCTCAAATGGAATCTTTCAAAGGTTCCTCCTCAAACTGTTGCCATCGACTGTCATGGAGCAAGCCCCACTTTCTAGGTCAGTGGATTTGAGTATATTGCATGCATTTGCCAGCCCACCCTTGTAAATTGTGTGCCTGAAGAGACTGCTTTGAATGAAGTCACTCAATAATTCACGTGTGAGTGCGCACAACATTTAGCGCCCTCCTTTTGTCTCAGTCAGGTTGATTCTTCAGACTTTGACTGAAGTAACCAGCTGATCTCTATACCCATAAGGTTGGCAGAGTGCTCATGCAGCATATGGCCCGATGGTTTGAGAAGGTGCAAAGCTGTTAACCCTGTCACTGCCTTCCAGAGGTGCTGAATTTAGAGAACAAAAACACTGTTTCAAGCAGTTTTTAGACAAATAAGCATGTACCTGTTTTGGGATGACAAAATACACTGTGTATATCAGTGACCACCAGCTCTGTGTCTGGGATAGGGCCTTTATTGGACAGTGTAACCTTTGTTCACTGAGTGTTGAGAAAATACCTGCATTGCTAATCCCAAACCCTGTCATAAGCAGAGCATTTGCTCTTCTGGTACCTTTGTTGTGGGCTGCCAACCTCATAATGTCCTTATCTCTTCCAGAATTCTAGCTTTAATTATTCGTTGGAGGTCAACTTTGTGCTGCCAACACCTGTTAAAATTGCCAGGCCAAATTTGAAACTTTATTAATGAGTTATGGGACAAGGTTGAAAGTCAAAATCAGACCTTCACCTGTGCAGGAATTGTACTGGTAATAATGCAAAGAAAGTGTTGGGCACAAACATCTGGATTCTGTTATTGGAGTCTAAATTGATGAAAGATTATGAAAATGCATGGTGCATGTCACGATGTGTAGTAGGGAAGGTGAGGTAGCTGAAGGTTAGACCAAACTAAAAAGAGGATAAAAACTAGCAGCATCTGTGAGACAGGAGTTCCTGTCCTGTATAAATGGCAAAGTATGTGGTTCTTAATATGAATATTCAGACTCAATATTTATCTAATTACATGAAAAGATGGATGCAAGAGGCGTTGCTTGGGAACTGAAGACTTGGGTGATCCTCTGAACAGGAAGGGTTTTAGCCATAGTGCTATAGAGTGACAGCACCTATTTTAAAAGGTACTGTTATCTTAAGTAATGGTGTATATTTTATTATCAGACTTGGTCTATCACTTGTTAGATCAGAATATAAGTAGTTATGTTGGTAACATGTGTCTTTCAACCTATTTCAAGGTCTGGCATCTTCTGCTCTCCTCTCTTGGTGCAAAGGGTAAAATGCTGCCCCGGGGCTGTTTGCATAGTGATTTGTTCAGAACTGAAGATGAACGGAGCCACTGCAGGGGAAAGAGCTTTCTGCTTTAGTCTGTGGGTGAGCAGAAATGAACTGAGCTACAGAGAGGGTTTCTTTTGCATAACCTGTGGGTTTCATTTGCAAAACCTGTGTAACCATAGTTATGCAGTCAGGAATCTCTGTAACTATGAAATAGTTATATTTTGAGAAAGGAACTTAAGGGCAATGGAAAAGGCTACTAACTAGTTGGAGACTCTGCATCCCTGATATTGAGAGCTGTACTTGTAGGCTTGTATAATGATGCGATCTTTTTCCAATGAAGATTAAATATAACTTAAAAAAATATTAGGGAGGAAGGGAATCTGCAGAGAGGTTTGTGTGAGGAAAGTACAGTGAAGGTTTTCCAGACTTTGCCACTGCTGACATCCAGAATCATTGTAATTTTGCTATGTGTTGGCAAGAAGTTAAGACTCAGTAATGCTTTCACAGGGCCTGGAGACAGATTTGAGTAAATTCATTGTCTTCAGTTCAAATATATGATCATTGCTTGACATGATGTCTGGAGAAATGAAAACAACATTGTAAGGGTCACTTTCACAAGGGACCCAGTTACTAAACCTCTGCTAACAAGTTTCTATGTGTAAGTACAGATATGGATATGAAGCACCTGCAGTACTTCTCTTGATGATAATGTGTTTCTTTCACACTTAATAAAATTTTTCTAGTTTTTCTCCTGAATGGGTACTTGCAAGTATAAAGGTGTTGGATGTTAATGGCATGCAAGAAACATTTCAGTGATCCTAGGGATTTCTTGGAGGATTCTTGGAGGTGTTTGTGCAGACAGTACTTTGTTTTAGAGAGAAATCCTGTTTTGTTAATCTTGTTACTGTGGCTTTTGACTTTTTTAGATAATAGGTTATGCATTGAATGTGAGGCAGTGTCATTTAGATAAGACAAGTTTAAAAATACTGCAGAACTGATGGCTTTGTGTTTAAAGTGGTTACTGTTTCAAAATACGCAGTAGCAAATATGCTCAACAGAAAACTTCTGAGAGAATTGTTCTTAATGGAATCAATTTTAAGGAAGGGAATTGCAGGATATCCTGGTGTGATCTAGTGAGTGTTAGGGCAAACATAAGTAAGATGGCTAAAACTTGGTTTCATTTCAGTAAATTGCGGTGAATAGCAAAAGTAGCACGAAGGGGAGGGGTTGGAAGATAAAGAAAGAGAAAAAACAATAGAAAGAAATACAGGGAACATGAGATAAATTATCTTCTCAGAAAGTGCTTTATGCCAGACTTTCACAAGAAATGCTGCCTTTTGTTGAAGAACAGTCAGGAATCAGGACACAGCAACAGGCAGAAGTGAGAAGAATCCCACCATCTGAGAAAAAATGTTAAGTTTTTTTTTGTTAACAAAAAACCATGACAACCAAAACACAAACCCCCAAAACAAAATAGAAAAATAAAACACAAAACCCGCAAAACAAACAAAAAACCCCAAAGGGATTTCTAGGGGTTTCCCTCCCTGCCTAACCCCTGTCCTGGTTTGTGTAGTGCCCGCATTCAGCTACTGGGAAACACAGACTTCTGCTTCTATTTGTAACAGCCAAGCAGAGCAGCAGCCCTGGAGCATGTCTGAATATGTATTGTTTTGCTTCATTGAGGGACACTTCCCTCTGGGGATAAGAGTTCATTTACCTTTGTGTTAGTTCCAGAGGGAAATTGTCTGGAGCAGAGAGCAGTTAGTTGTAGTAAAGCTGTGCATGTATGTGCCTTGTTGTGCTGTAGTTCACTGATAACTGGTAACCACACCTAATCTGTCAAACTCATTTCACCTAAAACCTAAAGTATAACTCTAATTCTGGTCTTTAAGGTAAAAGCATGACAAAGCTACTTGGTTCCTAACCTTCTCTCTTCATTGCTTACTTCTGAAGGGGAAATAAAGGCATTAAGGATTTGCCTTTATGACTATTAATAACTGTGAGTGGCTGGTGGGTTGGGAAAGTGTCGCCCAAGGGGCCGTGCTGTGCTTCTGGAGTATCCTCTTGCTAGTGCCAAAATTGGTGTGACAGTTTTGCTCTTGTTTCATTTGCTGAACCAATAATTTTCAGTTCAAAATCATAGCCCATGTATGAGTCTTAGGTGTTATTTGGTTTCCATTTGGACAAGGATTGCATGATATTTTGGGGTTTATTTTTTAAAATATTTTATTTTTTAGATGATTTATAGACATCTAGATGAATACCTTAAATCTCTAAGTGAGAAGTAAAGTATCTTGTGTTACTCTCAGGATCACGTCAGCTAAAATCTTCCTAAAAGTTTCTGTTCTGCTTGTGTTGATTGTATTATCTTCACATATCATGACAAACAGATGTACACAAAGAATGCTACAGAAAATTATAGTTTTCTTACATCAAATAATTAAGGGATATTGGACTGGGTTTGCATTTCTGCACAAATACTGTTCCATGAGAAACATTATCATGAAGACCCAATAATTCATTTGTCTTACCAATAGTTTATTATTATCTACTGGATTGTCTTTCAGAATTGAGAATTTTTGGAAGAATTTGAAGGTACGTCTTAATTCAGGTACACAGACTTTGCTTGTGCTCTAGGAATTTTCATTCCCATTGATCATGCTATTTCTGTTTTTATTTCTTGCTTTATATCTGTACTATACCCACTTTGTTCAGTTTCTTTCTGACTGTAGTCATGCTCTGGATCTCTTCTTTTCTGGAGATGTGAAAGCCGAGATCTAGAAAGCATGGAAAGAAACCCACCAGTATAAAAAGGTTGTGGACAGTGCTGAGCTGTTGGTCAAGCAAGGTCATAGAATGCTGTGCAGTGTTGGGTTCAAACATGTGCTATAGAGGTAAAAAGAGGGCAACATGACTTCTGGTAGCTCCTCATCAGTCCTCTACCCAGAGATGAGTGAAAGGAACTTTGTTATAGGGCAGCACCCACAAATAGTCCCGTATAAGTTGTGAGAGGGCTGCAGTTATGAGGGTGACAATACCAACTGCTGTATGATGCAGTGCCTGAGAGCCATGAGCTCTTTGACAGACAGGACACCTGGGTAAGACTTTGCAGTGATGGAAGTGACCCTGAAAGCTCTGTTTGACATCAGGGAAGGCTGTAGGGAATAATTACATTAACCTTAGAAGCTGTTGTCTGCAGAGCTTGACTCGCTCCTTACAGATGTTTTCTCCTTAAAAAGGTTGGATATAAACCTCATAAAATCTCATAATAGTTTTTTGACTCTTGTTTCTCTTTCCTCTGAATTGCTACCTCTCTCAACATGTTAAAATGGTGACAATGTTGTTCGGACAAATGCAAGAACTAGACTGACAGTAGTAGCCCATCTCTTTTCCCCAGTATTCTCTTGTTCTTGTTGCTGATTCTATTTGAATCTATGTTCTTGTCCAGCATGATGCTGGTGCACATGCTAACAGTACTAGATTAAAAATGAGCACTTACCAAATCTGTGTTGCTTGAGAATCACAGTGTGACTGTAAGATTTCATAATTATCATATACATATATGCTGCGTTTTAATCAAACCAACAATTGATTTGGATTGTCTGCAAGTTTGTTATCACTAAAGGCTTTTTTATCAGTATGAATATCTGAATGGTAATTTTTGTCACTGCAAATATATTTTTAATAAAGCAATTGAAGTAATAGATAGGAAACATTGTGCAAAGCTATTAACACCATTAACTCCCAATATGTTTCAAATTCATTGTAAACCTGAATTAACACTACAGCTAATTTATAACTTGTCTGCACAAGATCTAAAATTTTAGATCTAAAATACATCTATAATAGAGATATTATTCTAACTTTGCAAAGTAGAGAAACCCTCTCTGAAGCTCACAAAACTGTGCCATTTCTCTCCCAACTCTGATGAAAGTTTCACAGCATAGCAATTATCAGTCTTTTGGCCTGACTGGTCATAGAAAGGAAAATTGTGGCCAGAAATGACAACTGGCTGCCAGATTTTTTATTAAATTTTTTTAAAGAGTGAATTCAAACCTTTGCTCTTTGCACAGCACATCTACTTAAAAAAAAAAAAATATAAAAAGACTTAGAGCCAATTATAGAATTCTTTTAATTTTTACTGTTGCAATTTAATGAAGCCTTTCTCTGGCTTCCTTTCTGCTGAGGAACCTGTGCAAGTTCTGCCACAGATTTAAGACACACCAGGTAGCAGAACTGCTATACAAGGCAAATATCCAGACTGAGCAAAATTCTTTCCTCAAAGAATATTCATGGGTCATCCCATACAAATTTAATTTAGATGAAGTGTATTGATAGGCTATATTGACAGAGGATTTTAAGCTGCCTCTAACTAATGATGAGGTTGTGCCCAATACTCTGGTAGATTCTGAGCAGAAACCAGTGTGCAGTTGTAAATTAACTCAAACTAGATATTTTGTAGATCAACTGTGTGTAGATGGTGGTCATGCAGTACAATATAGAAGCTCTTTTTCCCTCTAAAAAGCTGCAAGGTCTTTTGCAGATAAACTTGGGGGAAATGTATGCTCTTACTGTTCTCCCAAGGAATGGCAAGACTAGCAAGACAGAGATAGCAATGAGCTATCAGAGGACGGATTGCACTTCTGCTCTGACAGTCCAGCCATTGAGAGCTGCAGCTGGTAGCCAGGGCAAGCAATTGCTTAGCCAGGGTTGTGTATTTCTCACAGCCCATACAGTTCTCATGCTGATACCCTGTTGTTACAGCTCAAGAATAAGCTACAGACTTTCTTTGACATCAAAGGAAATATTTACATCAGGCTGAAGTTCTGCAGCTGTTCACAGGCATAATAGCTCTGAAATACCATTCTCCAGTGCCAGCTGGTTCTTGTTTCATGAGCCCAGAAATGGCTTTGTGGGGAACGGCTGTTCCACAAAACTGTTGCTCTTGAAGCCGCTGTTCTCTCCCTGTCTTGCATAGTCACCAAAAGAGATCTGGAAATGCAACCATTGCTCAGGACATGGCTGTTCTTATGAATCATTCAAGCAGGAATGCTTAGTGGTGTCATAGGAATTGGCCTGAAAGCTGCTGCTGTTTGGCAATAGCATGTCAGGTAAAATTGGCATGTTAGCAGCTGCCAACACTGTGCCATATGGCAGTGTGGTGTTCACCCTGGTCTGCTGGGAGCCTGAGAATCATATCGTCTACTTTGAGTAATGGCAAGGAAGGTGTTGAGGATCTGGGATGCTGATCCCTAGATGGAAAAAGCAGTCAGTTCTCCTTAACTTCTGCTGTTATGCCTGTATGCCATCAGTCACAGAAATACCTAACAAAGATGAGAGTGGGTTACCTGGTCTTGTAGCTGTGCCTCTCCTACTTCTCCCTCCCCTTTCTTCATGTCCTCTGATTAAATGAGTCTTAGTAAACACAGCTGTTAGTTTGGAGAGGCCAGTTAGTACAAAGCAGTTACAGCAAAGCCTTGTAGTAAGTCTCCTGTAGGCAAGTCTTTGGATAAATCAACTGCTTGTGACTTTTTCAACCTGTGGTTTTCACAATTCATTGCAGTGACATTTGAGGCTTTATTCATGGGTCCAGCTGGTTTCATTATCTAGACTTAGCCCACTGAAGTGATCATTTACATGTTCTACCTTGTTTCTGTGTGTTTTGAGCTCTGCTCTGACACTGATTCTTGCCATTTCCTTAGGCAAAAGCATAGATAGGTTTCTCTGTAATTTACTTAGGACTTGAAAAATTGATGGTGACTGTATGATAGCAAATAAGATGTTTGCTGTCACTGAACTTCTCCTGTATACTGGAAATTTACAATTCTTGAAAGACTGAAAAATATTTAAGCTCTTGTCCCTCTCGGTATTAACCTGATGTGTGGTCAACACTCCCCAGAGCTGCGTGTCTAGGAGCAGAGGCACCCAGGCACAGGCTAAGCAGATAATTTAGGGCATTAAAATAGCCATGGTTCTTCTGTGGATTTTGGCATATTCTAGTGCCCTGGGAAGCCAGGTTACCACACCTGCTAAACCAGTAAAGAGCCTGTAAGATGACAACTGTGACTGGGAGGGTGAGTTGTAAAAATATTTGTCTTTTTCCACAAGAGACCAGAGTGTCTGGAATTGTTCTACCAATCTCTATAATTACATTTCTTCTCCTCATCCTAGAAGAGTTGATCTGACCCACTTACCTTGGTTATGCCACTGAAGACTGACTAGTTAACTCCACTTGAAGCAGGAACATTATTTTGCAAGCCTTGCTTTCTTTCCTCCTCCCCTTTTTCTCCATTCTTTGGTCCAACCCTTTTCCTTCAGCTAGCTGTGCTGTCAGCAAGGTGTAAGGACTTGGGTGGGTTTGCCTCCAGCTCCTTGTTCTCTGCTTCCCTTACTGTACAACATCAGGGCAGAATCTGGTCTAGTGGTTAAAGTTTATTCTGTTTCTTGGATATGTAAGAGGATGCTCAATGTGATCATCACCTATGCTTGAAAACCAAATGGTACTGATGAATGGAGGGACTTAAGGAATTATAATTGGGAATCTGGTTGTCAAGTTCAGAATAAAATTGTGGGTGGAAAATTCCAGTCAGATGCTGTAATTATGGCATCTATAAAAGTTTTCTGTCACATGGACTTTTTAACTACACAGTGCATGATTATAATGAATCTGTGCTGTTAAAAAAAAGTTTATTTCTGTATGCAAAAAATCATACTTAAAAATGTTGTAGAAATAGCTATCTTGCCCTCTACTCAATACATATTGTGTCAATAAATAAAATTTTAAGTGGATAACAACCAGTCAAATGTTTGTAGTTTTGTAACCAAATGAGGACAATGGCGTCCTATGGTAATAACTAATACCAAAGGTAGATGTCCTTTAAAATAAAACTGCTTTTTCTATTTATGGTCATAACAATAGTATGTCTTGTACTGCCAGATTTAACAGAGACTGCAAGGGTAACCTAAGTCCAAGTCAACAAAGTTTTGCAAAATAGTTGTTTCAAATTAATTTCTCACTCATTCAAATAACCTAACTTGAACATCAATACTGCATTATTTTGTACTAAAGTTTGCTTTTTTCCTCCCCAATTTTTCATTAATAAGGAATGTATTTTCTTTAACAGATGCAGAGAACCCCCTTTTCCCCACCTCCTCATACACAAAAATAACATATCTGTACTCAAACCAATAAAGTATGTGCTGTAGATAAATTCATACCATACCAATGGAGCGTAAGGATTCCATTAATGCTTTAGTGATATCATCAAGGAAGAAAAAGGCACAATGGATCCACGAGTTTTACTCTGCTGGGTCTGTAATGAAGCAGTATTGGAGCAGCTGCTGTCTTTTTTTTTTTCCCTTTTCTTTTTTTTCCCTCCTGTAGACATGAGTTGGTATACTATGTACATTTTTTTTTTTTTAAATAAAATCCTGACATTTCCTTCTTTCTTTTTCTGTCTCGCTTTTTTTATTTTAAAGAGCAGTCAGCTTCCTTTTGTTACTACTGCGATGTACTTTTCCCTACTAACTCCAAGAGGGAGCCTGAAATGCAATATGGAAATTACTAATGTGACAGAGAAATATGAGCTTTATACTGTTGAAAAAGTGGCTGTAGCAATATATCAGAGAAATTATTGAATGTTATCGGTCATAGCACAATTTATTATTTTACCAGTGTGCTGTGAAAAGTTGCTCAGCCAACTCAAAGCTTTCCTACTGTATTAGCACTGTTTGGGAGTTTAACTGGTAGCACTTCACTAAATGCAAGCACAGTAATTATTTGCACATCAGGCCCTTGGATTCCTCCCTCCCCACCCCAACCCATCATCTTAACATACTGTACATGCAGTAATTTGATTTACCTTTTTTATTTTGGACTTTGTATGGTAAGGCTTTCACAGAGCAAAGATGGCTGAAAGATATAAGGGAGGGCTGAGAATTTGGAAACTGTCTGCTCTGCACTTTGTGAGTGCTCCCTGCCAAACTCACGTGAAACTCTCATTAATGCTAATGGGATTTAATACATGCTGCAAGAGGAAAATATCCTCATTTATTTTGCACTGAATCGAGTGGTAGCAAAAGTGCTGTATTGACAACTCTGGAGCCCTCTATTTATCCACAGAAAAGGCAGTGTCAGAATAAGTTCCTCTTACAAGCTGGTGTCTCAATCCTTTTTTGGAGGGACCTCTGAAGGAGAGCACAGCCACTGGCAACTCTGCCACTATTGACTGCACAGATAGACATTTGGCAATGTGGACACCCCAACAGTAGCTGCCCAGCCAAGTTTTCACTCATGATATGCAACAGTTTGAGGTTGCTAAGGTTAGGCTGTGTTCACACACTTTTTTGGTGTGTGAATGCATCAGTCAGAAATGACTGGTCACAACTGTCATTTTGCCATACTTAGCAGTAAGTAAACAAAAAAATGTGGGCTAGCTGTCTGGTACATGAAGTTTTTTGTCACTTCTGCAGTACTTGGGCTGTTGATGGTTGATCAGTTTAGTGCTGGTAAAGTACTGGAATCCCAGGCTTGAAATGCTGGTGGGAATAGACCATAAGTATTTGCATCCCTTGGCTAGAGGCTTCAAGAAAGAAACAGGAAAACCAAGACTGACTGATGAATGTTAGATGACATGTGAATTCCTACAGTGGGTTATGGATGGGCTGGAAGGATCAACAGTACAAATGAGCTCTTTGAAATCACAGAAATGGCCAATTCTCATAGTTCTACCTGTAAATATTTCAGACCAACATGCCAGTGAGAGGATTTTCCCCGGGATTTGCTTGGACGTTAGGTTGACTTTTAACTAGGGAATTTAGGTAAGTCCTTCAAAATTGCTGTTGCCCTCAAGCAATGCCACTAGAAGTAGGTTATGTAGCAGTGATGAGTTTAGCAGCACATTTGTGTAATACATGGGCTTAATTTTTCACTACAATTGAACGACAATGATAACTTTGTAAGATGTCTGTCTCCTGCTTTATGCACATGTGTGTATAATGGTCAGAAAAAAACATTCTATTGAAGGTTCTCACAGGACTATATTAAGTTCAAAACATACTTTGGGGGGAAAAAAACACACTAGGGAGAAGTTATTTATTGGGATGAATATGATATTGTGTTCTTTTGATTGTGAGATAAAATTAGATAGACATAATTATATGTTATTTACCATGCTGAAAGTCACAATTCAGAGGAAATTTTGGGTTCTATCAGAGGGAAAAATTTGAGTTTACTCACCTTTTTATAGAAAACTGGTTTATCTGTTTATTTTCAGTGTTATCCTGATTCAGCTAAACTTGATTGAGGATGTTATTTCCATTAAATAGACAAGCAGGCTCACTTCAGCTTTCCAAAACAGCTGCCTCACACTCAACAATTGGCCGGGGTTGCACTCCATTGTTTTGTTCTTCTACATCTGCTCCCTGTCAGCGGGGCTCTGCGTGGAGATTTTCTCTACCTGGCTGCCCTTATACATCTTCCCTCTGCATCTTTGGTGTGATATATAAACCACACTTCACCACAAGCAGGAGATCTTTTGTCTTCCAAATGGCAGCAATGTTAATTGTTTTTCAGAAACTTCCTATGCACCGGTGATAATGAAGGGTTTCAGAATTGAGCATTGTTGGTTTTTATCCTTTGGGTTGGAGAAGGCTTTTAGGAGAATATAACTTGCTGGAGAAGAAGAAATCAGAGCATCAAGCTTGTTGAAAATCAAGGTCTTATTGCTGATGTACATACTTTGACTTGACTGAGGTACTAAAACATTATTGACTTCAGGACTTAATTTGGGTTCTACTACCAAGGAATGCCTTGTTGACTGTGTCTCCATGTAGCTTATCTCAGTGCTCTGCCTTCTGCAACAAAGATCTCTAGTTTCTTGGGCTTCCATAACCCTGGATGCCAGTTACTCTCCTAAGAGCAGGGTAATTGTCTTCTTCCCAAGCTCCCTGCTATTTTTCCTTCTCCACCCCACTGGAGAAAAGGAAATGTCTCTGTGCAAAGAGGTGAAGAGAGCTATGGGTTCTTGCTCTTCTACTCCTTGTATTAGCCCCTAGACTGCAAAGCTTTCCTCTGAGCTAAGGTGTGTTCCAATTTTCCATTGAAAAATGGAAATATTTATTTTCCAATAAAAAATGTGTATTTACTGCATTGTCATTCTTCTTGGCCCTTTTTAAACCTACATCATCCCCTTCTTATTCAGTCAAAATGCAGTGGCTGGCTGACTTCCCAGCCACCTGACAGTCATGGTTATTGGATCACAACTTACTGTCAAGTTATAATTCACACATTTTACTGCTCTGCCTCACCTTAAGGTTTTGACCGTCCTGTTCTTCCTTTATCTTCTGTGTCTTCAGTAATGCCACCTTGTTGTCTCATTTAAATCCACCTATCACCGGATTGTATGTGACTTTTATAGTTGGGGTTTTTTAAACCTCATGCTGGGGCCTATCTATGGAAAAATCTCTGAGCCCTATAATCTCATTCTAACAGATGTATGCTCTTTTCACCTTCAAGTGCTTGATGTAAAATGGGCCTTATGAAACAAAAAGCTTGAGTTTTTATTTTGTCCAAGCTGTTGTCTCAAAAGTGGTTGGAAGTAAACAAAAAAAAAAAATGGAGTCAGCTGTAAGTTAACACCATCCTTGGGAGCTCTGAAGGCATCTTGTAAAACCTAAGCCAGATATTAAGTAAACAATGGTTTAATCAGTTTCTCTTATTTTGTGTGATACCAAAGAAATGGTTGATGCCTAGGCAGTAGGTAAAAGGAAAATGATAATATAAAGCTAAGGTGTGTTTCCAAAGTTGAATATGAGCTTTTCCTTTAAGTTGTCTTCTGTAATGTTGCAGTTACTTGTTATTTGGGTCATTAAATGAACGTGGAGATGCTGAGGGAAGACCTCATTCTGAAGCTCATGTTTTGAATCTTTTTGAGGGACATCTCTCTTTGTAGTTCAGCTGGACCTTTGTTGATACTAAAGATGATTACCTGATGAGCTCCATCTCTAATATATAATTCAACAGCAAAAAAATTGTGCTTTCCTTTAGGAAAGCATGTGGTTGGCTTTTACAGATTTAGGCTGGTCACCATTGCCAGACCTTCTGGCTACGTGCCTCTTCATAAAAAAAATAAATTGCCCTGCTTCTCAATGAACAGAATTAAGACTTGTAACATGTGAGGTTTGTTTGGTAGGCTTTTTAACTCAGCTAAACAGCTCACTTCTATTCTACAGTTTATTTAATTAATGTTCATCTCATTAGTAGGGATCTATCTTAGCCATCTACCATTATACAGTAAATTGCTTTAATGAATTCTGTGATTCTCTCAAAATTTCCAATCAGATGAGAGGCCCTGCTAATGTAATAAGTCAAGAAAGTACAGTTTTGGATATTCATTATATTTTATTTCGTATGAATTGTCTCTGGAAAAACCCTGAAAGCAGTGCAATGCTCAAAAGGGGCCATTAGTAGAGCTGCTTGTTATAGATGACCAGAAAGAACAAAGTTTAGTTTGGCTTTGAAATTCATTAGCATGCTGTTGATTTTTTGTTTGTTTGTTTGTTTCGAGGTGGTTTTGTATGCTTGTTTTGTAGGGTTTTTTTCCCCAGTTTTTATTTATTTAGTGTTTTGTATGAAGCGGGGTTTGGGGGAGGGTGCAGGGGGGAATCTACATGGTATTATCAAATTCCTTTCAGAATAGGCTGTCAGTGTCTGAACTTCTTCTTTAGCTTAAATGATGGAAGATCAAGGTGGGTTCCAAAAAGAGTCCATAGAATATGACTACTAAATTCAGTTGAAATGTGATTTTTGCCTGCTGGAAAGAACTGGGCAACGTAACAGAAAAAGAATGCAGGATTGGTAGTTTTCCACTTCATTATTTTTCCTGACTTTTTTCCTCTTCCCCTTCTAATTAAAGCTCCTCCACTTGAGTAACTATTCTACTTGATTAGAAAATCATTTGGAAAGGAATCAGAGCACTTATTGGAATAGAATATTTCAATTTGGAAGGGACCTACAAGGATCACCTAATATAACTAATGATCACTTCGGGGCTGATCAAAAGTTAAAGCAAAGTAGTAAGGTCATTGTCCAAACGTCTATTAAACACTGAAAGGCTTGGGGAATTGACCACCTCTCTAGGAATCCTGTGCCAGTATTCTTCACCCTCTCAGTAAAGAAGTGTTCCCTAATGTTGACTCCAAATTTTCTCCAGCCCAGCTTTCAAACATTCCAAGATGTACGATCAGTGGATACCAGCAAGAAGAGATTGGCACTTCCCTCTCTGCTTGCTGGCCTCAAGGGGAGGGAAACTGTTTTCAAACTATTTGAGAATGGAACTGGAATAAAGAAAATAATTAAGATAATCTCTTTTGCTTCATTCTGTATTATGGGAAATGAAACAAATGCTCAAATTATTTTTTTTGTCACTTATTTTCATTTATATTCTTTAAAGAAAAGGTAGATTTTTGTCCCTAGCCTGTACTGGAGTGGTGGTTAGGGCTGAGGACGCACTGCTTAAGGCTGATAATGCACTATTTAAATAACCACATAATATTTAAATAACAGAGCGCACTATCTGGTTGTCAGCCATTACTTCAGCCACAGCCTCCATCTGCTTGAGACCTCTAAATCTTAGAGGTGTCTTCTGCTACACAGAATGAGCAGCTACCAGTGTCTGCCCAATTTTCTGTCCTGAGGAAAAGGTGTTTATTTCACATTGTCTAGTTTATATCCAGTTTGTGCTGCTCCCCAGCCTCTGCTGTCAGTTAATGCTAGGCTCTGGTACATGCAGTTTAATTTTCAGACAACTTGAGAACACCCTTTAGTTTAGAGGCTTTAGTGTCTACCTACTTCTTATAATGTCTTAGTGTCTAGATACTTTTTAATATGCAAATATCCTGCAGCCATCTTCAACTAGGGGAGGTTTTTAAGTCTTTATATGGATAGTTGTAAAGACACTGAAGCAAATATAGCATGCTTTGCATTTAATATGCACAAAATGACACGGTGCCCCTTCCCTGAGGGAAAAGTGTCCAACAGTGAAAACTCACAGGCTTCTACAGTGATCACTAGACAGTGCCATTTAGAACTGTAGTAATTTAATGAATCAACACAGAATTTTTTTATGCTGCCAGCAAAATCATCAGTTCTGCTTTTACTCTTCTCCCTCTTTGTCCCGGTGTCCTCCTCAGAGCCTTGAAGCCCAGTCATTCTCTGGAAGGTGACTGTGAAAAGGAAACAGCTCAAAATATTTGCTTTGTGGTGTGTGCAGAGACAGGCAGCTGCTACAACTGTCCAAAACAAAGTCTTTAGTGCTTTTCTCCTCCTGTCAGCACTGCAGGGCTCACATGGAGGCAGAGTGAAATAGCAGTGTGCTCTCGTGTGGCATCAATGAAAGTGTTTATTTGGCCACAGTCTAGTTACTCTTGCACAACCCTGGGAACCTCGAGTATTGCCAGGTGTTTGCATAGGCAGAGTGAGGTGTGTCATGGAAGAGAAGGCTGCCTTTGGTCTCAGGAACATTTTGGCTGCACCTCACTGAGGAGAGATAAACTCCTCTACCCCTCTGTCAAAGCTGAAGGATAGTAACTTTATCAGGAAAAGGAGGACATCTTTTGCAGCCAAATTCTCCTTAAACACAATTCTGTTTTCCTGCTGGAGTCAAGGATTTATAAGTCTGCACAGATTATGCATATTTTTTTAGACACCACATTTCTTGTGTAGAAAGTATAAAGGGAAGTCAAACAAACTTTTTTCCTGTCCTCTCCCTCTCTCCCTGGTAACTATCCCTTTCTTTAAGCTCTGTGATAGTCCTCATTCATAGGGCAGTAGAATGATGTTCCAATAATTTCCCTTCAGCAGCAGGAGACACACTGCTGTATATTATGCCCTTTAGCTAAAAGAAAAATTGATTCTGTCATGTATACATTTATATCTCATCTATTTTTTTTTCCGAGGAAATTTTTAACTTTTCTTATGAGGCTGAGGTAGAAAATAATAAACTATTGAGATATATGACATGATTCTCTCATCTTGGGAAGATTGTCCATCTTGAGAAACAGGAAATTCAGAAGCAAAGCTAAACAGTGATTAGAGCTCTAGGCAGATTTTCTTTGCTACAAACAAATCCAGTTGCATTTGTGGAGTAGGTTTTTCTTTAGGAAAAAAAAAAAATAGAGAACTGAATAAAACACGTGTCAAGTCTTTGGAGTCTCTTACTTTCTGAATCCTGAAATTTGAGGGAAACATACCTTCACAAACTGCCAAATTTTAATCCATGTGATATTAAAGGTTTAATATCTTGAGATAGCTGTATGTTCTCTCTAGGAGCAGGAGAGAGCTTTTTGGTTAATTCACTGGGCTAATCAAGCCATCTGGCTTCTATTTCTGGACTGTCCTGTGTGATGTTAGCCTTCTCAATTAAAGTCTGTTTCTTCAGCTTTCAATGTGAAAAACTGTGATAATAGTTACTTTGCCTCACCAAAGAGGAAAAAAAACCTGAAATGATGCTGCACATACAGTTTATATCACTGGGCATCCTCTTTGTTCTTCAGAAAACCAAATGCAGGCTGTATTACAGTGTTCTCATCCCAAAGGTGGTTCAAAGACTTGTATTAAGGGTTTTCCTGTAATAAGCAAATAAGTAACAGTGTCTCAAGTCAAAGAAGTCATTATTCATGGGCTGTTGAACATTGACCAGCTTCCTACATTAAAAAAAAAGAGGAACAAAAGTAAATAAAATATTCAGAAAGGAAAATTCTCACTTTCTTACATTAGGAAATACAGAAAAATAAAAACTTTGAGTCAAAAAAACCTCTGGGTTTGGATTTTTTTGTTGTTGTTTTGGTTTGGGTTTTAATGTTTTGGGGTTTTTTTTGCAAATGAAACGGAGTACTTTCTTGGTGTGGCAACTTTGAGCTCAAATTTAAAAATCCACTTTGAGGTGGTAAAAAAGATAATCTCAGATCAAATACCCTATTTTATATTTTTTTTTAAATTGTTTTTCTCATGCTGACTTTGTCTTATTTATAAGAGGTCTGTAGCTCTGTTGTTATCAAGGTCTTTTCCTGAGAATATTTGCTATTCTTGAGCCCTGGTTCCAACTGAAAAACATTGTTAGAATTGTTACTATCAACTCTATAATTTGATAATCCTGTTGTTTTCTTGTTTCTCTTTTCAGGTATAGATATGTATGTTCCTGCTTTTTGTTATGTGAAGGTGATGGGCTCAACGTGTCAGTTTGCCCTGGGTTAAAAACTTTATTTCTAAGCATTTTGAGGTTAATTCCTCAGTCATTATCTTAAATTAAAAAATGAGGCAAATGTATGTTTGATTTCTTTTACGATATTTGTGTTGCATTGGTTATAAAGAGTATTTACAATCATTTTCTGCTCTCTCAGAGAAAAAAGCTACTGGAGACAAGGTTGAGAAAATGATTTTGGAAACTGTGAAGCAGAATTGGTCAGAATAGGGAAATTGTTAGTACCTGTCTGCTTTTCAGAAAAAAAAAAATCTTTAGGTGAAAAATCTAACCAAACTCAGAAAATTTGGAGTTGCCAACATTGTCAGGGTTCAGAAGTAATTTGTGAGAGTGATGTCTCATGTTCCATTTCTCTTGGTAGTTTAGATGAATTGCCTTTCCTGCGATTCCACACAGCCTCTTGTCATGTGGAAGAGAAATCTGAAGGCGTGGGAGTTCCACATCATTGCCCACTTTGGGAAGTTGTAAAATCCAGTCCAGTCTGTCTGATCAATGTCAAGCAGACACACCTCTTGTAAAATCAAGATTCACTTAAGGGAAAAAGACTCACCCCCCAAAACTCTACAACCATATTTTCATTAACCATTTTTCAAGGGTAAATTTTCATCCTCTACAGTGAGGAATAAATGGATGAACATGTGGAGAAAGGACTAAGAATATTTCTATATGTGAATACATGGACAAACCCATTTTCCTAAAATAAGACTCTTTTTATTGTAAGAACAGAATGTTGCTGAGAGGGAAAATTTCCCCTATACAGAGGCAAATACTTTTTCCAGAATGGGTTCTATGGTCTTAACTTATGCCAGGAATGTGTGTGTTCCCTGACTGAGGATCTCCAGTTATCTTTTTTAATTTTTAATTTATTTTTTTTTTAATAGTAGCACTTCATGTTACCTATGAAGAAAGGTGAGCCAAGCTTTTTCCAGAACATATGTTTGATTGTTTTTATCTTAGTATGTTAAACTTTAAAAGGCGTTTTAGAATTAATTCATTGTGGAACCCTGGGGGTAAGAACCACATGTCACAGGTAACCAAATTAGAAGTCCATGGGTTATGAGATCACAACTCCCTAGAGAAATATTTAGCGGTATGTTTACTTAATATCAAACAGCATGTGAAGTTTATTTATTAATATGCCTGCAGGTTTCTCTCTAATCCCACTTCTCAAAGATGCTCACACATAGATAGGAAAGCCAGGAGGGGGTGAATTGCCCTGGTACTATTTCCATCTAATAGAATAATGTATCTGTTAAAGAAAAAAGTTAGGGTACAGTATACCTTACTGACCTTGACCAAATCTCAAGTCCTGTTTTACACAGAAGCCTGTTGTGTGCTGTTTACAGAGAGCAGAAAAGAGCATGCACAGCAACTTCTTCTTAGGGTTATGAATCTTTAAGTAAGAAGAAAATTTATTTTTTTTAACGTAGTCAGAAGAGCAATTTCTCTCAGCTAAGCAATGAGATAGAAATTCACCCATCCTTCCTTGCACTAAGCTGCAGTAATAGAATTTAGTGGAAGGAACGCTGAAGGAAGGAAATCTCCCTTCCTGTTAACAGTGGTGGAGCTTTGGTCACCACTCATATCCCAGTCAGAGCCAGCAGAGTACCTGGCTTAACTCACCCCGTGCTGAGGGCCAGGCACTGCTACCTTTTCCCTCCTCTGTCTGGTGGATGTCACCCACAGCCCTGACAGACTCAGGAGGTCTGTTCTGCATAGGGCTGGGCAGGTCAGAAGTGTGTCTGTCTGTGTTGCAGTTGGCTCTGCTGCCTGGGACTGCCAGTGTGTTTTGGAGGTAGTGTGACCAATGGGCAAAGTGCTGCTCTGCAGTTTTAGGGGATCTTGGTTGCACTCCCAGACCTGACACTAACCCACTGATTTTTGTGTGTATCCCTTCATCACAGGAACACTAACATTTGCCTCCTTAATGAAGTATTTTGAGATTTACTGGCAAAAATTTTTATGTAAGGATGAGAGATACTCGTTCATTTGTCACATTGCTGAAGAATTAAAAAGGATCAATTCTTTGTGTGTGCCAGAGTCACTTTAGCCTTTCTTGATCATTTAGTGTCCTATTTATGCACTAGAGAAAACACTAAATCAAAGCACCATTGGAAACATAGTGCATCAATGCTATCCCTCTTCTCCTGTTCAATCTGTGCAGCATATCACTACCTTAAATGTTAATAGGCAACTGTCTGGATTTCCTCAGAGTTTATAATTATTAAGCTCATAATAGACCTGAAAATTAAAGGCAAGAGAGGTATTTTTATGTTCTTGTTAAAATGTCAAAGCTTCAGAAAGTTTTACAAAATGCTGATCTCTTTCTGTCTTCTGTGTCAAGGGCTATTACTGGAGTAGGTGCCGAGACAATCTGGACACCTGCAATCTCCAGACAGATTCCATCAAGCTCCTATCTGTTAGAAGCTGCAGTGCTTGCATTTGGATTCGATATCTAACAATAATGTGGTATTTTATAAACATTAGTGGGCCTGATTTTGCACTGGTCAGCAGAGGTAAAAAATAGGTACTTTTGGAAAAGAAATAAAAAAGGAATTGGAACTGTCTCAATAAATAGTGCAAATTGTAAATTTCCCAAAGATGCAGTTTTTTTGCTCAGGCATAAGAAAATAAAACTGGCAATTACAATATTGAGGAATTGCACAAGATGCTTCTGCAGTTAAAGCCTAATATTTACTTGACAATACCTTTATATTATTATATACAGCATTATGTCTTTTTAATATATAAATTGCAATTTCTCCTTTCTGTTGTATCAGAAAAAAAAAATCACCATCTCTGAAAATGGAATAAACAAGAATTTTCTTACTCCTTACATCCATGGTGATCTTAATGCCTCTCTTGATACTGCTTTAAAGGAATAAGAGGAATTCTCATGTTAGGAGAAGTATAGAAACTTGGTTGAAATCTGGAAACTGATCTTCTCAAGTCTCTTTCACAGTCTTTTTTTGGTATGGCCTTGATTGAGGCATATGCTCCCTCTTCTTCCTGAGACAAGTTCCCCAAACCACAAATGTAGGAAATGTTGCAGTTCTGAAAGATGATTTCAAGGAATACAGCAACTTTTATCTCTGAAACCCCACTTTGATGAAAAATATCGTAACCCTATTGCTAAACACCTCTTTAGGAGTGCCACTTTTGGCAGGGTGTCTCAGTGAATAGTGAAGTTTAACATATTCCACATTATCCCAGCTATGAAACTTGGTTTCAAACAATATTGTCTTTCATCCAAAAATACTCTGTGACAGTGTTTTTGAGGTGGATATTAAAAAAGAGACAGATATAGCCATGATTAGTTATTTGAAGAGGTGACCTGCTTTTCAGAAGAGTCAGACACATTTTCTTTGGAAGACTGTGGCTGCTGAGAGCATTTTGAATGTTCAAACTCAGTAAGTGCCAATGCACATTAATTTGAAGTAGGATTTGTTCAAGTGTAATTGTAGAGTAAAATGTGGTTGAATTACCATCTATAACCTAGCTATTATAGTGTAAAATGTTGCAGACTTCATGTATAAGGGAAACTGCCCATTCCTTCACAATGTGAGCAGCTTGTCTTGTCACACAAATCTGTTTTAATTTTTGTGCCTTTGCTATTGTCTTTGTAGTGTGCCTACCAAATCTGTGAATTATATATATATATATATATATATATGAATTATATATATATATATTATGTTTTCTTTTTATACTTTGTGGTTCTTTAGTTGTCTGAGTTTTGATGAGTTTGCAGCAAGTGGTTTGCAAATCTATCTTGCAATGATTATTGATTATTGTGCACCTTGTGCAGTTTTCATTATTAGGTGAAGTCTGGTTTCAATAAAAGAAAGCACTTATGAATTAAGGGAAAGGGCATGCAGCATCTACACAGATCTGCTTCATAAGCAAATTAAATACTTCTAAAGTTTTCCTCTTCTTCCACTAAAGCAGAGCCCAGTTGGTGCTGTGTTTCACCAACAGTTTCTGTCCATTTTGTGAATATGCTGTAAAAGAACTTGAGGTTGTGTACTTGCTCACACCTACCCAATAAGAAAATGGGCTTCTTGCCAGACACCCTGTGTTACAGCCTGTGGTGCCACAGGCAGTTTGGGGTTGAGGATATGGACTAAGGTGACATTAAGTTAGGTGGCTTCTGAACAGATAGGTCACAGACAGGAAGGACAATTCAGAAGACCAATTGACCATCATCTTTCAGTTGCTGGTGTGGCTGCATATTTAATCTACTGCTTGCTTTGGATCTGCACAGAATATGGAATTAAGAACTACACCTCAGACTGGGATAGCTGCATTGCATCAGTGTCTAAGGAGTTAGAAAGAAAACCTATTATTCACAATAAATTAAATTTCTAATGAAAGCAAAAGGCACAGTCTTAAGCAGAAACAATTTAGAATTTCTTTTGTGAAGGAGAAAGGAGAGCTCCTTTTATCTTTTGTTTATACAATACCTAGACCATCTAGAGCATGTCATGTGTGATCTATGATAGATGCTTTTGCTTTGGAAAAATACCTTAAAGATCTTAAAACTATATTTGAGCTTGTACATGCAGACAACCTTAGCTTGCAAATAGAATCTGTCTCAAGGAACTTTCAGCACAATTTCCATCTGTCAAGCACTGGTATTAAGGCCCCTTAGATGTTCTGGAATTTCCATTTCCATGGAAAATTTTAGCATTTCTGCAATAGTACAAGAATTTTACTTTTTTTTTACTTCTTTAGACTGGAAATATTAAAATAGATACTGCTCTGGTACCTTTCCATTATAGCATACATTCACAAGGAGATTTGGAGTTCAGCAGTCTAATCCCTCTTTTTAATCCAGACAAATTCATTCTCCTGAAATACATCTGAATTATACTATTCCTATGACAAACCAATAAGCTCCTCCTTGCTAGGCAATCTGTGTTGCACAAAAACATAGATGAAGATGGAGAGCATCAGGAAGGTCATTCTCCAGTGTTAGTTCAATATTGGTCCAAACATAGATTTCTTCTTCTCTTTGCGATATTTCTGTGGTACAATTTTTCTCAGACATTCCCATGATTTAGTCAGCAACAAATGGATATCAGTTCTCTCTCCTTACACAAGTGTACAGTTTCCCTTGAATGAGTTGTTCTCCAGGTACAAGGATACAGTATAGCAATGTATGAATAGTACAGAACCTAAAAGTCAGGGTTTTCTTTTCTTTAATGGCTTGCAGCAGCTATTACAGGCCATATACTGATACACCACTTCAGCAGCAGATCTTTAGTAGTCCAAAAACATCACACTGACTTCCCAGTGACTACGTGCTAGGCTTTACAGGCTGAAAATGGCTTTCTGGGTGAGATGTTATGGTGAATTAATATTTCTAAGGGGCAGCAATACATAGCAGGATAAAAGAGAGGCTTTACACTGTAAATAAAAGAGATGGAGAGTATCATTGTTAGTCTCAAATGCACAAATTTTCATGGTGTCCCATAACTACTGGTGTATGGAAACTTTACAGGTAGCTGTAAGTCTGATTTTTTTTCCTTTTTTTTTTTTTAAATCTCCACAAGCTTTGCAGACAATGTTGATATCTTTTCTTGAATGAAGTGAGAAAGTTGGAGGAACTTATACTGAAACAGAAAAAATATTTTCTCAACAAGTCTGTTGACAAATTGATTAATTTTTCCTACAAAGCTCATCAGAGAGATGTCAGCACTACTAATGTGTTAAGTGTATCAGTCTGAAACCTGCCCTGCCAAATGTGTTGTCAGATTCTAAATATTTGATATTTGGTTAAAAAGAAGTCTGTTAAGTCAAGTAGTTTCCAAGTGAAGGAGGTTTAACAATGATTTGTGTTACATTTCATATACTTTCAGTCTTTGTGTTACAAAAGCCCCACACTGTTCTACAAAAACTGTTAAGAACTGCATGACAAATTGCTGGGAGTTTTGAAATCAGCTGGTGAATAAGCAAAATTTCAAAAGAAGATATTTTACTTTATAGCAAATGCTTTGTAAGTTTATTTGCCAAGTGTAGTTAAGCTGTAATTATTTATGATAAAGCATTATGCAAGACTTAACATTTCTCAGTGTAGTTTGCACAATTCAGCAGCAAGATAGTGGAATTACCTCCTACTGTTCTCAGTTGTAGTGGCACACATTTATTCTATGCCTTCCTTAGTTTTTAAAGTATTAGTGACTACAGCACTCTGCTATTAAATTGAGATAGTCAAATGGAAACTGAGTCTGTTGTATATGAAAGAAGACAAGGTTTACAAATGTTATTTTATACAAAGTACTTATTCTGTATGGTGATAATTGTTAATAGGTGTGGCATAGGAAATTCATATTACTGTACCATGTATAATTCTAAATAATTTAGCTGAAGTGTAGTGATTACAACTTTGGGGTGAATTTTGTCCTGATTTGTAGCATATAAATAAGAACTGATAGGAAGCTATTATGTCTACCCATTTTCCAAATATTTCTGCTTGGGAAATAAAGATTGGAAGTTCAGGTGTCTAAACACAAGTGTCTTATGCTATTTGAGGTGCAACAGGATGTCATGGGTTTCTCTGATTAGGTTTTTTTTTATAAGAGGAAGATTGGCTTCTGTTGGAAGCCTCTGGAAGTTTCCCTCCATCCTGTAGAGCAGAGCTAATGAGGGCCAGCTCCGAGGAAAACTTCCTGCTTTTGAGCCATTAAGTTACGCCCCTGCATGAAAAGGTATTTAAGAAGTTGTTGCACAGTTGAAAAGTGGCAGCCATGGATTAACAACATCACAATGCAGACATCAAGGTCAGTGCAGAAGAAGAAGAGGAGAAGGAGGGGGAGGGACCCCACGGATCAGGGAAAAGACTTAAAGCTATTATTCCCTGACTACTGTGGTGATGACCATGATGATTATGAGCTGTCCCCTCAAAATCCATGGGATCCATCGGGGTGCAAAGACCTCCCTGCCAGAGCAGGGGGATGCATGAAAGAGGCTGTTGCTTCGTGGGAGGCCCCCAAGGTGGAGCGGAGGTCCTGCAAAGATTTGTGGCCGAGACCCACTGAGGGAGAAGCCCACACTAAGCAGGTACAGCCAGCTTTTCATAAGAGACTGTACCCCATGGAATGACCACGAGAGAGCAGAGGGTCTCTCTCATGGCGGGGGGACCCCACGGAACACAGTGGAAGGACTCAGAGTTACGAATTTCCCCTGTGACTGTGGTGAAGCAAGCTGTCCCCTTTGCAGCCCACAGGAAAGCCCCATGAGACAGCACTTTTGGAAGAACTGCTGCTTAAGTCTTGGACTTACATCTGCAAATGGCTGACCCAACAACAACTGGCTGTAAACCTTCCATTCCCTGTGCCCTGCACAGCTGGGGGAAGGAGGGGCATGGACAGACTGAGGGGTGGTGGTTGAAAAGTGTTTCTAACCTGTTTCTATTTCTGATTTTTAGCTTTTAGCTTGTTAGTAATAAATTTAAGCATTATTCTAAGTTCTGCTTTGCCTGTGGTATTAATCAAAGCTCCTATTTTGGATGTTATCTCTAGCCGTAAATTCCTAGATGGTTTTTTTCCTTCCCTCTGGAAGGCGGAAAAAGGGGTTGGGGAAGAAAGTCCTTGAAACAGTTTTGCTGGACACCAGGTCTTTATCCTGGCTCAAACCACCACACAGGCCATGAAGGATGCCTACTTATAGAAGGCCTACACCCTACCAAAAAATGGAGACCTAATTTATATGCTCACTCTGAATTCCTTCATTATCTGATATAATGTTTATTTACAATTTCATCTGAGGGAAGGTGATTTGTGGGGTTTTTCCTCCATTTTATTTTATTCCCCTTTGATTAGCACCAAAGGATTCATGTCCAACTCCATTCCTAACAGGCTGTGCTTGCAGGAGGCACACCATACATTTTGTGCCTTGATTATCCTTGCCTTATGCAGTCAAAAGGCAAATTTATTTGGCCTTCTTCTTTAAAATGTAGTTAAAGCAAGATAAGTAATATGGTTTTCCAAAGTCTGTATGTGTAATGGATTGTAACCAAGGTCCCCTGACACTGAGCTTGTGGCTTAACCACAAGACCATTGTCTTCTATTAAAGAAATGTTAACCTCAGAGAAGTGAAGGAGTCTATAAGCTTTATTTCCTTTCAAAGTCGGGCTTAATGAGCTGTGGTGTCTGATTTTTCAGTAGAGGGGAAGGCACCATGGAGGAGCCTGGAAAGCAGTGAGAGACATGAGTTAAATACCGCTTTTCTTTCATTTGGTACTAGTGGGTAGAAATGGTTAAATGAGGTGCCAATTTGAGGGAAAGTATTTCCTCAAACATTTTTCACATCTCTCTTTCCATCCCATATCCATCTTGCTGACCACTGGGCAATCAATATTCTTAACAATAAGTACTAGAAGTCTAGGGCATTGGAATAAAAAACCTCTATAAAGATAAGGAAAATGCCCTTATGATTGCAGCTGATCGTTATCCATCATTAATATCAGAGCATTCCTTATAGGCACTGGGAGTTACTACTTAAGGTCTAGGATGTGACAACTGCTCTCTTCAGTCCTCTTGGTTTCACCAACTTGAACAGAGTTGTTCTACCTCAGAATCCAGAAGAGTCACAAGTGACTGAGAGTTGGCACAGTTTACTTGCTGTTAAAGAAAGATATTTTAAGAGTCTTCATCAAATATAGTGTTACCTAAAATGGGCTTGCCCTCTAGTGTCAGGAAAACTGAAAGATGATCTCATTTTTATTGGTTTTGTGTCTCAAGTAAGATTCTTTCTTATTTCAAGTGGTGGAGCTGCTGCTTTGCAATCTGTGACTTGCCAGGTCAAACTAAAGCAGGATCTGACATCTCAGACAGGGTGAGTCCTCAGTAGCTAGCAAGGACCATCTCTGGCAGTGAAATTTCAAGAACTTCCTATTTTACTAAACTAGTGTTTACTGTTATCTAAAAAAACATCTCTTAAAAAAAAATATTTAAGTGAGGAATACCACCAGGTCATGAGTTTGTTTTTTGTTTGTGTGATTAGAAGCCAGTTGGTATCAGGTTTAAATCTTCTGTGTAGAAAAGATGCCATACTAAAACTGGCAATAAATGAGATGTAGGACTTCTGTGCGCAGTGGGCATGCTATAAAAACATAGGAATATAATCACATTATAGTGTTTGACTCAACATGCTGTAAACAGACTCCCTGTCTTCAAACCCCCCATCTCCTCTGGAAAGAGCCCAAATCCAAAACTGCTGGAGGTGATGAGAGAAGGAATCAAATAAGAAAGAACAGGTCTACTCCAGCTGAAGGAACAAAAGATGTTTTCCTGGCTGATTTTATGGCACAAAATGAGAGTCCTGGCAAACTCCATTCTGCAGCACTGCAGAGCAGGTGGGAATCAGGCAAGCAAGACAAAGCAGGTTCTTTGCTTCATGGGCTGAAGGTAGAGGTGATTGAAGGGCTGCATGACCCTGAAATCATGCAAAAGACCACAGAAAATGTGGCTGAAGACCTAACCTTGTCTAAAGAGATTTGGGTCTCATCCTTGACTCCTGCGAATTTTCCTGTGTAGACTGCATATTTAGTCACTCTAAGTGCACTGGTTGCACTAAGTGCAGGGACGTTGTAAAGGCTCCTGTGTAGAGGAAAAGTGTTGCAGCAAGTGTGTGGAGGTTCGGGTTGGCTCCCTGCCAAGCCCAGCTGTTGGCCACACAAATTCCCCCCTTCCGAGAGGAAAAAAAGTACTAAAGGAAAATTGTAGTTAAAAAAAAAAATATATATATTCACATATATTACAGTTATATACAATTAAACACTATGGATGTACAGAACAAGAATCCCAAACAACCCGAAAAGAGAAAAGGCAGCGAAAGGGAAGAGGGACAAGAATGGGTAAAACCAAACCAAAACAAACACACATACTCGAAAACTCAAGGAAATAGCTCAATAAAGTAACTAACATGATAAATTCTCACCAAACTTCCCTCAAGAGAAGCAGCAGAAATCTCCACCTCCGTGCAACTGGGACAACAGCTCTCAGATTAGCCCTCAGCTCACACAGGTAAGAGCGATGCCAACACACCGAGACCTGCTGTCTTCTAAGCACCCGAAAGGAAGAGAGGGAGGAAATCTTCCTCCTCTTCTTAAATTCACCTGATTACGTGAAGGAATGGTGTGGAATACTTCATTAGTTATAACCCTGTTACCAGGGAAGACCTAAACCAAACCCAAGAAAACTAAACCCCCACAAAGTGATAGAAGAAAAAAGTAGCCAAATAAAAGAGGGTCCTAAGGTGAGGAAATTAATGAGTTGCTGTTTTCTGCACCCTTCCAACAGAAGAAATTAGAGGAGATGTAGGAAATCAATCCCAGGGAAGGATGATCTGCATTTTAGTCCTGTCATTGCCAGTCTGTCTGCAATGGGCCTCTCTATTTCCTGGTGAAGAGTCAGCCCCTCCTCCTGCCCTTGCTTTAGGGTGCCTTCCTCACTATTCAGTAGGGCATATGAGGGTTTTTGGAAAGGCTGAGAGTAAATCCTCAGCACCTGAGTTCACATGAAATCACCAGATGGATATTAAGAGTGTTGGACCGTATATATGTAATTAATAGTATATTTGTCAAAATGGCTGTGAATGTCACTAAAGGGAAGGAAATGAATGCTGCACTTTTCAAATTTAAATAGAATCTGACAAACTGAGGTGTGAAATTTTGGAAAAGTAGGAAGATTTGAAGATATTTTACTTTTTGTGATGCATAGTTTCTTTTCAGAAAGGATGTACATTTTAATTAAATAAAAAGAAATTTCTATTTTCAAATTGGCACTGAAAAATTTATCTTCAAGTGAAAGACAGAAAAATTTCACACACCAAATAAACAAAAAAATTATTGAAGCCTTTTAATAGTCATAACTAAATGTTTAAGGGGAATGAGGTGGTGCAGAAGGAGTTTCTTGGTTTCAAATGAGTTGCAGAAATAAGGGAGATGAGTTCACATCTTGGTGTCCTTCAATCTGCTTTGATAGAATGCGTTGTTGGACCAGTGCTGATCTGTGGAGTCAACAAGGCGCAAAGGGAGTGAAGGTCGCAAGAAAGGATATTTTATACTCTGTAAGGTAGAGAAAGATCTGACTCAAACCTCTGAATTCCAGTTCTTCCCTTTTCATCCTTCCTTCTCCCTTCCTCTTCCTTATCTGCTTTCCTCCTTTCTGCAAATCCCATCATGTTCTAAGGCATCAACATGCATCAATGTATTTTAGCTATATTTTGAAATGTGACAGTTATTTGAAAATGAGGAAAAACATATGTATGGCTGGTTAGAAAGATGATTTTTGTTTGATAAGAAACTTATACATTTCACATTTAAAAAAAAATAAATTCAAATCTTCTTATGATATAAGTTCTTAAAAATGCAAAATTGTAGTCCATAATTTAAGTTGGTTAATTTCTGAGTTTATTTTGCTCATGGCAAAATGTTGCCCTACAATGTACAACATGTAAATATATTTATCTAATTGAATTTCATTAAATATCTGCTGTTGCAACAGTGTGTTTGGCATAATATGAAATTCTCAAATAATCAAATTTTTTATATATAAACAAAATATTATTATGTCCCTGAAAATAATCACCTCTGGTTTGAAAGGCTCAGTATGAACTCCTCTAGTTTTAAAACACACACACAAAAAAATATTCTAAACTAGCACTTTCCTGCAAGTTTTAAAAAAAATTCCTTTTTTTTTGTATTGGAAAATGTTTCCGTCAAGGAGGTATTTTTTAGACCAGTCCTGCTTATAGGCTTATCATTGAGTGGACTGGGGCCTGTGAAGGGGAAGAGCAGCAGGAGGCCTCGTTCATTTGCGTCAGGCTTGCGTTGCAAGATGTCCATGGTGCCTGTTTGTTTGCCTAAGAGGTGAATGCTGGCCCCGCCTCTACTGTCAGGCTGAAACATCTACTCCAATAAATTAAAACAATAAGCTGGGTCTGATGCAAGTTTTCTCCATCCATATTATTCACTCTCATCACTGTTATAGTATTAATAAGCACTATTGCCATGCAAGTTTTCTATTAAATTAAATTAAGACATTCATTTAAAACTCTTTATTTTCTCTGTGCCTAGATGAAATTCATCATCTTGCTCGAACTGGCTCTGTATTTGTGTAGGGGCATCTTCCCTGTCAAGTCATTGTTTTAGAAATATATATTTCTAATTCCTTGTCATTTTATTTATGATCTTGCTACATTTTTTTATCGGTCCATGTTTGTTTATTTTTTATTTGACATTCAATGAATTTGCTCTAGCTCTGTCTTTTTAGTACTGGCTGATGTTTTATAACGTATTGATTCCCAATATTTTAAACTGACCCACTGTTGATATGAGGATCACACTGGGAAGTAAGATGTTTACATCTCGCTATGAATAGCAGATAAACGAAATAATAAAGGTTGTCAAAAGCTGAGAAATAAAGCACACTGGATTCTTGTTTGCTCTCAAGGATATATGACTGTGCAGCTCAGAGCTAGCAAACTTCAGAATTCAAGGCAAGTGGTTATGGAGTCCACTTTTCTCTTTAAATTTTTGTTGTTGTTTTTTATAAAAGAAAAATAACACCAGTCTTCAGGACTATAATTTACCCCACAATACTGTATGACAATAGTGACTTTACCAGACTTCCTCCTATACTTTTCCAGGTAGTTCCTTATAAATAATCCATATTCTAATGAGCACATAAATGAAGGAAACAACTTTCTTTCCTTGTTGTATTTGATCCTGTTGATTAATTAGAGACAGAATATGCAGAGATATTGACACAGACTTTTACTGGTTTCAGTTATTACTTTCTCCCATTTAAAAGGTGCCTTTTAAAAAAAAATATTTTTTAAATTGCAACCATTTCTTATTGAACTTAATTCCTTCTGGTATTTACGGCAGTAACATTAATCATGATGAACTCATCTTGTATTTAATTTTGATGCAATTTCACTATATACTGTTTCTGAATTAGAATACTTATTTTGTAGACAGTGAAAAATTATTTACTGATTATAGCACAACTGTGTGTGTGTGTGTAGATATAGATATATTGTATACATTAACGATGACATGTAATTTAAATCTGCACATTTTGCATTATTCAGTAGTTGCATGCCAGCTGCTTTTCTTTTGTACTTTGTGATTAATTTCATTGTTGGTAGATTTTATGTTTCTGAAGAGTCTTTCACAGACCCTACACAGGATTCAATGAAGAGAATATGAATACACAGTTGTCAGTAGTGTTTTAGCCTGATCTACAGCACGAAAGTTCAATGGTCATAGTTACAGGATAATGAGGGAGGAAGAAAAAAAAAATGAACTGTGGCATTATTTTCAAAGAATACTTGATTGACTTTTATCACATAACTAAAAAGTATTAATGCTTCCCATCACCCTTTTTTAATTTCCACTGCAATGTTTTTTTTGATTAATGGAAACAAATTCCAGGTAGGGAGTGCTTTGTCTGAATTTGCATGTGTGTTTTTCTGTGCAATGGGAGAGGCACCTTCAACTCCAAAAAGCCCATGTCTGCTGTGTGCCTTTGCAGAGTTCAAATGCTGGAGCACTCGAGCATGTTTTATACATTGCATTCCTGTTTGCTTGATCTGGACAGCTTGAAACAAGAGCACATGGAAGAGAAAGCAAGAAGTAGTAAGCATGAAAAAAAAATTAATCACAGCACTCAACCACAAACAGCAATTATAAGTTCTAAAGTTCTATCTTTTGTGTTTGTTTTTAAAAGCAATTTAATAAACTACAAGACTTTGGAGTACTCTAGTCTGGGAAGTTGCAGGTAGAATTTATACTGCATTTCTCAAAAGACGTAAATTCCCCTTTTTTGTAAAGCATTAAGTCCCTCCCTTAATTAAGCCTTCTGGGGTTTAAATGTGTTGATCTCATTTTAAACTGAGCTCAGCACAATTAGACACACTGAGAAGATAGCAGATAATCAGCACATACAAAAACATTTCAGACATAAATGCTTCATCCTGCCAGGCCCAAAATTACTATTTAAGATTTTTTTTTTTTCCTTTTGGGGGAGGTGGTGGGGGGCAGGAAGGGGAGAAAGAGAAAGGAAAAAAATTGATTATTTTCAGCTCGTCATACATCTCATTTGTAGTGGGTCAGACCTTCCCCATTCACAATTACCACTAGTTAATCTTATCAGAGAAAAATTCAATTACATTTATCAAGGTTATTCCATACACTCAAGTTATTGCCTCGGAAAAATCGGGTTTCAGTGTTAAGAATGTCGGCATTGTGTATGTGTATGGGGTTTGGCTTTTTCCCACCCCCATCTTTAAAAAATAAATAATTAAGTCATGCTTTTACACTGACGTTACTAATATATAGTTATAATAAAGTAATATTTGACAGCTTTGTAAAAGGGATCATTAATACATAGATTATGGAAGTTTAGGAGGGAGGCTCATAACTGTTAATAGACTTCAATTCTCAGCCTACACTGACATTTTAAAAAATCTAGTTTCAAATTTGATAACAGATTACCAGCTAGGCTGGGAGCCAGCCACCTGATTAAGGCAATTTAAATGCTTGCAAAGTGGTGAGATTAAAATCAAATAAGTGCCGATTTTTTCCCTGCTTCACTTATCTTTCCCTGGATTCGTTCCTTAACTACCAGGTGGCAGAGGACTCTGGGTAATTTTCCTCTGCGCCAATTACCCCAGGATGGTTTTTAGGGTGAAGCAGAATAATTACTGCACTATCAATCCAAAATGGGCTGCTTAATGTGTTTAAGAGAGATTTTGAGCCTTAGCAGGGAGGCTGCCTGAAGCGTGCTATGCTCGTGGTGCCAAAGCCCGCTCGGCCTGCTCGGGTAGTTAACTGTTCACGGAGAAGGCAGCACACACCCAAGGTGAAAGAAAACAAGGAAAACTCCTGGGAAGCTGTGGGAAAGTTAATGAGCTGCTTCCAACGCGTGGCAGGCTGCAGTTGCAGGTGGCTGACAAAGCTAGGCAGGTTAAGAAAATAATATTTATCATCCAGCTGCCAGGACCGTCTTTATCAAAAGTCTTTCTAAAATCCATACAACACACAGAAAAATGGGTTTGAAACAACAAACAGCAACAAAAAAGGCGTATGGGGGATAAAATGGGGAGAAAAATGCTGTCAATGAAGCGGCGTATCCTTGGTGGGTCATTTGCAAAGCTCTGTAGGGATCCGATCTGATATAAGGACACATTGATTTTAATTTTTTTTTTTCCTAAGTAGGAGGAAGGATGGGTTTGTGATTAGAGTGCAGAAGGGGAGAGCTAGGGCTGGCTGGGCTCTGCCACAGGGCTCTGGTGTGCCCAGCTAGCACCCGCCTGCTGGTGAAGGTCTGCCGAGGGAGCGGTGCCGGGCTCCAGCCTGGATTCCATGCCCTTGAAGCTGCTACATCCCCCCATTGGTTTTAATTGGTGCTCCTGTAAAATGAGGTGCTCTCCAGATGCTCCCCCATTGATAGTCTCTAGACAGGAGCCAGCTACCCTCCCCCTAATGCTAGGGAAAAATTTGGCACTAATTCCCCACTTTGCAGCTTTCTCCCTGCATAACACAGAGAAAGTAACACTTGGCGAAGCCACAGTATAAGAAATAACTCGTTAATTATTGGTTCATTAAAGCATTTGAAGATCATGGGTGTAATGGCAATACAGAAAAGCTCAAGTGCGAGGTGAAGAAGCGTTATGTTCTGTTATCAAACTGGTGTGTGGTGGGGGAGGGCTGGGAGAGGGGAGCAGGGCTTAAGCTCAGCTGAGACTCTGAAATGACATTACTAAATAGTACACTGTAGCAGCCAAAAATTAAGTATTATCTTCCATCTGGTGACTATGCACTGGATTTCTTTAATTATTATTATCTGAATATAAATTGCGAGTTTTAGCCAAGTATTCTGGAAGGTTGTCATTAGAAACAGAGAGATAATTAAAAAAAAAATCATTATATTTGTGAAGGGGTTGCTGCTGCTGCTTGCCTTTCAGTGATTTGCTTACACAGTTTTCCATATGATTTCTACCTACTTGATGTACAGAGCATTTTTATTATTTAATGAAAAATTGATCTATGATTTTGCTTAGCAGATGGTTTGGATAATGCAAGTTAAAATGTTCAATTTTAAAGAGAAAGTATCTGTTCTGAAATTGTTTCAAGGTGCTCAGTGACCTCAAGTGGGCTACAAATATATCTAAAAATCACCAGATATTTCATGAAGATGTTGAATACCTCCCAGAAGCACAAGGTATGGGTGTGCATTTGTGACTGGGGCTATGTATTTTATGGTTCATATTCCAGTCCAATTTCCCATGCAAAACTGTTTTACCTGTGCACACCCCTCTGGCTTCCTCCAGTAGAACAGTGCCCTCCCAGGAACACGAGGGGTGGAGGGAAGGAAGATCAGCTCTATGATTTAGGTTGCCAATTTTTAAGCTGACCCTCTTTTAAATCACAGGAATCACACCTGCCACTGAAAACCTGTTTGTGTCCATCTCACCAGATGTGACAGTTTATGCAGAAGTTTGTCTTGTGAGACACAGGTAATCCATTTAAAGATTATCACATGAAACCATATTTACTTCAGAGGCCTGTAATAATTACACCTTCACTTGAAAAATCCCCAGGACTTTAGCTGCTGTGCCACAGATTTATACTCAAACATTTTCATTTGATGCGCAAAGTGTGAAGTACTCTTTAGTGGCAAGACAATTATCTGATTCTACTAATAAATGAATGCACTAGTAGTCATTTTTAATTGAACAATTATAGGATATTGCACTGTCAGTTGATTATAGAAGTCATTTCATAAATGTCAAAAATCTCTTTAAACGAATTATGGAGCTCCAAAATAACTCCGGCAATCAGCCAGCAATAACACAATAATCTGTTTACCCTGTTGTCAGGCAAACTACCACCATTTTTTTTTCCTTTTGAGGGGGGACTGAATCTTAAGGATTATACCTGCTCAGGCTGCAGCAGCTACCGAGGCTTTGATTAATACAGATTGTGAGTGTTGTCAAGTGCTCTGACATGTATTAAATAGCAAGAGAAATTAAAGTTGCTTTAGAAAGCCGTCAATAGCAAACAGGAGGACAGGTCTCCTCTTTGAGCAAAGAAAGTGAAAGGTGCTTCTAACACATTCCTGTTTTCAGAAGCTTCAGTTTACTTCAATTTTTAGCTTTGTCGCTGAACACAAATACCAATTCTTTTCTGTTGTTATGGGATAATCTATTTCCTCTCTTTTCCTCATATGTACAAATGATAGACTTGGACACAAAAACAGGCTGGGTCTGCTTCTGTCTATGAACACCTGTGTTCATGAATATTAGTCACACTGTTTTATCTGCCTACTCATACAAATGAAGACAAGAATTTGGCTCATGATTATTGTGGATATGGCTTGTCCTTCCCTAGTGGATTGGATGACTTTCTTTCCTGGAGTGTGGTGATGTGTAATAGTACTGAGAGCAATTTAGGTAGATCTGTAAGAATGGGTTCCAACCATACCAAAGACCTACTCTGGGAAAGATAAACAGAGAACATCAAAATAAAGGAGGTTGAACCATTGCTGTGGAGGAAACTTGATCCATCTTTAGCTTGCTGAGACACAAAGAAAGGGGGAGTATTTTGCACCTTTTGCTTTTTATCAAAATAAAAAGTCAGTATGACTCAAAGTTTGACTAATAATAAAAGGCTTTGAACTGTAATCAAAGGTAGAATTAAAAGAAACGTCTTTTGGAAAGGATTCACTTTCTGGAGATTTTGGATGTGTAGTCGAGGTGGGGACTGTTTTCACTGTTTTAAGTGCTCAATTCCAGACACCTTTGGTCTGAATAAATTTAAAGGATTCCACTACTTGAAACCATTTTCTGGAAATCTGACACACGATTTTAAAACTGGTCATCTCAAAATGAGTGTTCTTGAAACAGTGAATCGTATTTGGGGGGCTGGTGGTAGTAGAATATATTTAATGCTGGTATATGACAAAATCTTTCATGTCCTTTAATCCTTAGCAATACAGGAAAAGATACTTGCAGCTTTGGGTCTTCTTCTTGACATATTCATATTTTCAGATGTTGAAAACCAAAATCCTCTGAAATCAAGCTCAGAGTGGGGGCTGACAAGACTAAGAGATTTTTAGTCAGAGATGGTAGTAGAAAACTTTGGTCTGGAGACTGCATGACCTCATGATGTGTTAAGAGAGTCATCACCATAGGAGCAGAAGAGCAGGGGCCTTCTGTATTGTCTATGCCTCATGGAGTAATCCTCTGCCAGCCCTGCATGAGCTAGCACAGAGGGTAGTTTTGGGAATGGAGCCAGAAGCATTATGCAGATTCAGTATCCTAATCATCCTATGCAAGCTAGGTATGCTTGTGTCTGTGGCCATAGTTCCAGCTCTGGAGCTGGCAGTAGTGAAGCTAGGGTGTATTTTCATATTGACCTGTATTCACATTTGCCACATGAGGACTGCTTGTTGGAATCAAATGCAGAGAAGCTAACGGAGGATCTAAGAAATTGTCCATGTGTAGAGCTCGATGGCTGGAGTCTGAGCCTGGTAACAATGAATACTAATGTTCAAGCACAGTAGTTTAAATCAACAGCACTGTAATGGCTCGATATGCTGGGAGCACCCAGTTTGCCATACTTGGCCCTTTAGCCTTTCTACTTTGTAAAATAATAAACCCCACTATTCTGTCCCTATTAATAGTCAAAGTATGTACAGGAGAGATTGCATCAAATTTGCTATGTATTTCCTGAGATTAGTGCATCTATGTTATGAAGACTTACTATGTTGGCACTAAAGGATAAAATGGTCAAAGGCATTTGTTTTGACAAAGAGAAAAATGAAAAGGAATAGGAAATAGTCAGAGGTTCATAAGGAAATAGCAGATAGTCAGCGTGAATACTTATTTCACTTTTATTGTGAGACTTTTGATTTATGGTTTAGGTAATTTAAGGTGAGATGGATGGCATTTTTTTGATTAAGATGTTGAAAAAAACCCTTAAGATCTGCTTCTTCCCTGACTTACACCTGTGTCACCACGTATGCCTTTGCCAGGTCTGTGCCAAACATGGATGGTTTGGCAGCTGTCTTGCACACAATTTGCTCTGAATTTAACTGATTACACAAAGTGCAAGGCAGTCAAGAAGCAGCCTCTGACATTTTTAATTGGCATTGAATTTAAGTCATCATCAATTATTCTGCTTTAAAGGCAGCTTTATTCCTTAGAACTGCCATGCATGCTATTCAAAAACTCTTGCAGGGATCCATCCCTGATATCTGTCTTGGCTAGTAGGATTAAGCCCTTATGGCTAGTAGGTGGCTGAGACCTTACCATATGTTGCTGGTAGACAGCAGCAAAGCTTTACCCTGTGATAAGCATACTAAAAGCAATCTGTTGGGCTTTTTTGTGCCCCTCTGCCCTTTTTTTAATATATATATATATATATATAAAATACACCAGCACGTGGTTAATTGGAATTCATATTATTAAACTAACATATAAATAATATGATTCTCTCAGGAATCACATCAGTTGTACTGTGGGTAAGTTTAGATTTCAAAGGTGCCACAGTGCCTCATTCTGTGTTGACGGAATTGAACAGCATTAACCTTTTCACTTACACTAACAAAGACAAGTTAAGACAAGATGTGCTATGACTACTGCACATCTATGTTTTGTTTTTGCCCAGGGCCCTGTACAATTACCCAGCACTTCAGAGCTAATATTGGTTGAATGTTTACCTTCCCTTCCCCTCCTCCTTCAATATCTACAAAATCACGGCCTCATTTTTGACCAAAAAATAACCAGTTACATAATAAATATCTTCTCTTCGAGAAGAAGAAAAAAAGGCTAAAAATATATTCCAGGCACTCTTAAAGAGATCTAGCAACGAGAAAAACAGATAGACTGTGCAATACACTTCAGCTAGTAGTTTCCCAATGCAAACCATTCTGCTGTCATTCTAAATTCCACACTGCATACAATATGGAATTGATAGCACTGAAACACCATGCTGTGAATGTATCCCAGAAAACAAGGCAAAAAAAATCCTCAACATTTTACAAGAAAAGAAACTTATTTATTTCTGTCAGCATGCAGGTTCTTTACACATGTGTAACTAACTAGTTCAAATATTGTCAGTGTTATTCAATGTTAGCCTCAACTGTCATACTGAAGGACAGAGTGCATCTACAAAATCTGGCTGAGTGTCTCAAGGCCAGTAAATTGTAGCCTTACCTGAGATGTCACAGGTTTTGAAATGGATCTAAAAGTTAGAAAGAATATATATGCAAACTGCAGTGGTTGTAGGGCTGATACTTTCAGGTTATTTCTTAAGACCAAATATACCTTTTTGCTGCTATATAATTCACTTGACAAGTAAAAGCTCCCAAAGGGCTGACTGACCTCCATTTCTGGAGTGGGGAAACAAAATGTGGAAAATGGAGCAGAAGCACAGAGAATTAAATGTCTTTCTTGAAGTCACATGACATTTGTGCAGTGTCCAAGCCAGAGACAGAGAACTTATTCTTTGATTTTTATCAGCTATTCACTATATACCTCTGTAAAACTCAGCAGATTTGCAGGGGGCATATTCCCAGAACTTGTTGAGACCTGACTGGTTTGGCATATGTGAGGTTGGTAACTGATTTTATCCTACCTTTCATAGAAGGCTGCCTCTACATGTTCTTTTGCTTAACTTTAGACATCAGACCTTGTACCTCTGTCTTGCAGGTACTGAAAGTTTCCTGGTGTGGACAATAGGCAGGGACACTGGTTTGACTCCTAGTAATGCTGACATCTATGATGACAGTTGCATCACCAAAGAGTCTATTTCGCTGACTCAACCTATGCAAATTCCAAAAAACTGCCTCAGACATAAATGTCTGTATTGTAAATATAACCCACCCCTTATTTCAGCATTCTTTGGAGACCATGTTTAGAAGAATGAATATAATCTTGATAATTGGTGAATTAGCACAGCAAACCAATGCATTATTCATGAGGTAATTATCAAAATATCACATCACAAAATCCTGCAGGGAAGACACCAATGCACATTCTAGGCTTGACCACTCAATGACTTTCAATGTTAGTGAATCTGCCAAAATCTGCAAAGATTTAACATACAGCTTACATGTAAAGGTACCTAGATCTCACCAATTTTCTCTGTAAGACTAAGAATAAAAAATGTTCTTTCAACTGAAACATGGATCAACCTGTGTGAATTTCTAGTACAGACTATAGTTATGATATATCATGACTGTCATCTTAAAATTGGTCTAAATTTTAGTAGACCTACAATGATAAAAGAAGACATATTGGCAAACTAAGGGTAGATAAATGCAAGATACAGCCTCAGTTGCCTTGATGGATATTTCTGAGGAAGCAATTTGTTTATTTGGTAATCAGTTTTGTGTGTAAACTTTAAACATGCATGTAGCCTGTGATTAAACACATTAGAGCACATTAAATATGCTGTGTAGCTGCAGTCTTAAAATCATAATTATTGAAGTTTATGCCTATGATATTTCTCTTTGGTATTCCATAAAGTCTTTACACAATTAAAAACGTTCACTGAACTGAGGTTTTGGGACTTCTTTTGTTGTTTTTTTTTTTTGTTTGTTTGTTTGGGTTTTTGTTTGTTTTTGTTTGTGTTTTTTTGGTTTTTTTTGTTGTTTTGTTTTGTTTTGTTTGTGGTTTTTTTTTTTTTTTTTTACTATTATTGTCTATGAACTACCTACTGATTACAGACATATTTGGAAATAAATGTCATGCCTTTCACATCACAGGGAATGTGATATAGCCTTTAGTTTTTTGAGCTGTTGCAGATCTTAGACCAGTGGTAGCGGAATGATGTACTAAGGTTTGAAAACAGAGTCCAGGTTAGTTTTTGCTCTTCATTTCATTGGTGTTAGTCTTTTAAGACTTCATTAAATTCAGAGGACCATTTTCAGGTTTACGCTGATATAACCTCATTGAATCTAGCCAAGTCGCCTTTGAAATAAGTGGAGTATGTGACTGGTGTGATGCAGCAGGTCTGTTTTATTGAATCCAAATGCTTGATTATCTTTAAAGACAAGTATAGCTGGAACTCTGAAAGGTGTTGTGTATGGCTGGGTCTGCAAGCAGATATTACTGGTGGCTGTAGGCATTAAGGGCAGGAAGGAGATGTTCAAGTGAAAGAGACTGAGAGAAGTCCTTCAGAGGAAAAACATTCTCTGTTCTTGACTTTCTATGCCCCAAATCTCTGGGCTGTCCAGGTCCCACTCATGCCACTGTTAATCTCAGGACAACTGGAGGGTTGCAATGCGTTGAGGTTTCCTTCCTTTGGAGTTTCCACCATGCTTTCTGCCAGCATGGTAGTTGAGATGGAAGTAAGGGCCAGGAACCTGCTGCTGTATGTTTCTTGTGGCTGTGGGCTAGAACAAAAGTGTAATAAAGCAAAAGCAGTGCTGAAATTGTTGTTTTGGGTTGTCTTGTATTTTTGTTGTTTGGTTTTTTCTTTCTTTGTTTTCTTTTTTTTTTTTTTTCCCCCCTCGAAGATGCCTCTTTAGGATTGACATCAAACTGCATTGCTTAGGAGGTAAGAAAGACATTTTTGAGGTTACCTACAGGCATTTTAAGGTAATAGACATTTAACTGTCATTCATTTTCTGAACTCTTTGAATTTGAGAAACAGTTTTCCTCTAATAATTTGGTATTTCTTCCTCTTTTTTTTTATGATAAGCATTGTACAGTAGAACCCTCTTTCATAAGGCAGAGGAGGAGCAAGAACCAGTGAGAGAAAAAAATTTAAAGTGCACTATTAAAGTCAGATTACCTTACCAAAAGACAAAATTAATTAAATTAAAATGGGCTTTACACTGTGTCAACTCCTGTACTGAATAAAAATAGGAAAGTGGAATATCAAGGAGCAGGATTTAATAAATGCAGATTTTAGTCTGGTATCTCTGTTTTGCTTTCATCCTCCTAAAAAGAACGTGGCATCGACAGCTCTGAGAACTCGATTCATTCTATCTAACTTTCTTTTAAGGCATCATCTGGTTTAAGAAATTCTGCTAGGATCTGTCTATGAGGGTTGAGTTACCTCCCAGTGAGGTTCATCTCCCATATTCTAATTTCCCCATCTAGCTAATGATGTAGTTGTGTTCTTGAGTTGCCTATTTCCTTTGACTTTAGAGAAAGTATAGACAAGTACATTTAAATATCTAGAAGTAAGACACGTAAAGCCAGGTGAATTGAATCTGATCTTGAAAATTTGGATTATAGGTTAGATATGCAGTTCAGTTAAGCAGGGAGAGATGTTTTTCTGCCTGTAACAAAAAATACGCAGCTCACATTTTTTATTCCTGGATGTGTAATAACTTTTATTAAACTACCAGATTAAATTCTTCTTGTTTAGGCTTTAAACTTGTTTGAAACAAGGTTAGATGGCATTTAAGTTCCATATCACTGTGTCTCCAGTAATGAAAATTAGTCTAATAGGCTAAGGTACCCATTATTCAGGTTAAATTAGCTTCCTGGGAGAGATCCCTGTAAAGTAGCCATCATGATGAAGAATGCACCAATTAAAAAAAGTAAACCAAGCTGATTATTGACATATTCTGAATTCTTTTTAACCCTTTTTCTCTTTTGCATCCTTTTAGCTTTTACCTGTTGCAGAAGATTGGGCACTATCAAATAGAGAGAGGCATAAAGAATTGCTCCATGTCTTGTTATTTCCACTGTTTTGACTATATACTGAATCATTCTTCAAAGAATACCCTTCCTTTGAGGTCATACAGGCCATACTCTTCCCCACTACCTGCCATTGGGATGACCTGTCCTGAATACAGCAGTTGCTTGTATGGAAAAGTAATCAAACAAAAGTGTTTACAATATATATTTAGAGATGCCTGTTAATGGAATTTAATGTCTTGAAGAAGGGAAAACCAAAAGCCATTTGGCAAGCTGGTTTTTCAGCTAATATTTATTGGAACATTGTTATGTTTCCTTTCTTCTGTTGATGCAATGATTGCTGACATTACACTGATCACCTCAGAGACTTTCTATTGATAGAATTTCTTATGATTAAATGAGGAAATGGGGTTTTGAAAGATTTGGATTGTATATGTAATCTAAGTCTCAGAAGACGAAAACAGAAACATACACTGGAATCAGTTTTAAGGAGCATCTGTCCCATTTTCAGAAGTCATTTGAACTTGGAGCAGCTTTCATTGTAGAGATGTGAAACATCACGGTCTGGTAATAGCAGAATGGAAATTGTGCAGGTGACTTTGCTACTCCATCTCAAAGTCCAGCTTCCTAGTGCTGATATATCTTCACTAGCAACTTTAAACAGTATCCTGGGACTTGCATTGTAATGGCTGAGGGTTGAGTATATGTTTGTTTCTACTGTGGATGTGGTATGCACCACTGAGAGGTGAGAATAATGGCAAGAAATTGCATCAAAACACACATTTATACCCATACATTTAGCCATTAGTATTTTAAGGACACCAAGGTGACATGTCACATAGAGGTGAATTAGTCATGACTTCAGAAAAACAAAATTGCTATTATGAAGAACTGTCCTCAGTGACTTAGGTGGTCCTGACACATCCTGTATCTCCATTTCACATCTGTGATATGGGAAAACAACACTTACCTACTTCTAAGAGATGTTTCGCTGAATAGTTTTTATGAAGCACAAGCCTCCTGTGGAATGAGTGCAAAGTATTACTCTATTTATTTTTATGAACTTTCTGTTTTACTGCAGTAGGAAAGCTTAAATTATCCATAGAGTTCTTGAGCACATTGGGGAAGCCAAAGATCCTGATTTTGCCCACTGTGCTCCTGGCAAAGAAAAGACCCAAGGGAGACTCCTAAATGAAAAATATAAACAAAACCCTGAAGCTACTCAGATTCTTAGAAGATTAGATTTTTGAAAATATGTTCTTTATAAGATAAGTTAAATGCATTCTTTCCCTTATTTTTTCCTCTGGTTTGGTCACGGGTTGCTCCAGGCATCCAAATGGGGGTATTCAATCCTTTGCTTTATTGATCCTGACAGGGACACATGCTATAGTGCCCTATTCTCCCTGAGGCCACCACTAACTGCAGATTTAACAGGTCCAGCAAGGAGAAGGAGAGGTTCCAGAGGCTGTCATTCAACCTGGGATCCATACTTCACTCTTTCACTCTCATCCACCCTTCCATATATTTCATTATTGTCAAGGTGGGCAATACTTGAATTTCCAGTTGTATTGCAGAGCTCTTTCAACGCTGGTGGTTGTGGGGGGTTTAGTGAACATCTCACAAGTGGGAAAATTACCTGTGAGACCAAACAGTGCTCTTTCTGTCACTCACATGGAGGAGGGACAGGAGAAAGAGTGGTAGTGTATTTTTATATGAATTCTTCTTCCCAAAGCACTTTGGGAGCTGGTTTGGGACATAGGTGATCTAGAAGTCATTTTTAGATTTTGACTGCACAGAGACATTTTAGGCATTTTTCTTTTCCCTTTACTGATGCCAGTGATTCAGAATTCTGCTGTAACTCTTAAGATTTAGATTTTTTTCACTGAGTCAGAAACCTATTCTCTCACATTTGGGTTTACAGAGTCTTCATTCTGCTTTTATTTTTAGTTAAAATGTTAGATACTTGTCAAAATTAAATACTTTGATAAACACTAGTGTGGATCACTGCTTTTGTTCTAACTATGACCTAGGCTCCATGAGTTGGTGCGCTACTCTGGAGGATTGTAACTCAGTGTATTTAGTCAATATACTCAAAGGTACGTTCTATGAAATAACCAATGTTTGTCATCAAGGTTTTTATTTCTATTTCTAATTCTCTTTTTACTGATGTAGGGCATAAAGACAAAATCGGTATGGGAGGTGAAAACCAAGTAGGTGGAAATTAAACTGAGGATGAAATCACCTTGTTTGGTTGAGTCTGAGTATGTTACCACAATCAAACTCTTATCACTCCCCATTTCCCCTACTCCTCCAATTCTTCCCTTGTCCTTAGGGGATCATTTGTGACTCCCCTTTTGCTGTCTCTGGTGTGCCAAACCAATGATTCTGCAAAGACTTTTATTTCAAGACAGAGCAGCTCACTGAGGGTGATAAGAGCACTTAATTATTTTTTTTTTTATTTTGTTTTCAGTTCTTTTTCTGGGAGGTGGGCCGGAGAATCAAGGAACAATATCAGGAGCATATAGCTAGGATCACTGTAGAGATGGGAGGAATGATGCAGGTGAGTGTAAAGGGTAGGAGATCGCCTAGCCAGTTTTCACAGTAAAAGTTATTGAGGTGTCTAAGTGGTGGATAAGAAACAGAAAGGAAAACGGACTTAAATTTGGTCCCAAATCCCTATATTCCATGTATGCTTACTTATCAGATTGTTACAGACTTACATAGCTGGGAAATTTGTTTCGTTCTTCCCACTGGCAAACTATGCTTCCTATTGCTAGTGCTTTCTCACCTATCCCTGGACAATATATTCTTTTCAGAAGACTTGTACTCAAGTATCACTTCAAGTAATTGAGTGACTACTCAACCATGAAAAAAATTAGAGAATCTAAAGTAACTAAATGCAACTTGTGTGAACACCTTAAAATTAGCAGTTATGTGCTTCCTGCAGTTATGTAATGGATAATACCTATGAACAGTTTAAAGGGCAATCTCTCCTGCTTTTCCTCTGGCTTCTGCTCCTCCTCTTCAGCCTCTGCCTGGTGCACATCAGGAGAAATCTCATGTTTCTGCAAGTATTTTGTGCTGTGCTCTGTAAAATGATGAACACAGGAGTAGTAGGATGGTGATGGCTCTGTGCTCCCTGATTCTTTGAACTCAACCAATTATTAATACAGCTTTTAGCTGAAGAGGAGTCATAGTGAAGCACTAGCTACTCTGCTACATTGAACAGTGTTTACAGCAAACTTGTCATTCTTTCGTAGCATCTATGATGATTTTCCCACCTTGATATGCTTCCACACTTGAATGACAACATGTATTACACGCTTTATCTTGTACACAAAATTCCTCTGTCACCAACCAGCTGGATCACAGTGGATCATAGTTGTGGCTGCAGCTCTGAGCATCATATCACTTTGCTTTTCTTTCCTTGACCATTTTCTTATGAGCTGTGATATTAAAGCTTTTGTTCTGTGTTCATTAATAGTCATTAGCAGTCATTAACAGCACTGCAGGATCTTGTACTAACAGAAGAGATTACATGCACATCTGTGGGTATCAGCAGAATGGGACAGCTTATCAAGAGTTTATACTGTCTTCAACATTTTATTCAGTGTTTGTGTTGTCTTTATGTTGGAGGACAGTTGATACATAGTACAATATGAAGTTAGAGAGATGATAACAGATGATGCATAGTCTATATAATGCCTATTACTAAAAAATTAAACCATTTTCATTATGTTTGATAGGGCAGCGTGAACTTACACAGGATAGGTGTTTTTTATTGTGTGGTCTCAGGGATTTTGACCTGGTACAGAGAAGACTAAGGCTGAGTGCATTATGATGTCACTCTGTGGCATTAAAAAAACATATACCTTCAGTCTTCTCTGAAATCTTAAGAAGAAATCTACTCAGTGCTCTTCAGGTTGAGCCCCCATGTCCATCCAGGAATAATGCTTACCTACTCCACAGGGATCTGTAAAAGTAAACCAATTACTCTTTTAGACAGTGTTTGTACAGCACTTTGAAGATAAAAAAACTGCTATGATTGTAAGTGGTATTCTCTACATTAAATTTCCAGTGTAATTACATATTTTTTGTCCTGAGATTCTTAGATATATTTTAATCTTTCTACATGTACTAGAACATTATTCTATCTCTAGCTAAACAGGGTACTGTAGAAGTGTAGGGAGAGAAATTGATCTATCTGCTGTATTATCCACTCTGTGCTCTTATGATATTTTTGTGAACTGCTTTCATCAAGCTAGTAAGGATTTGTCAAGGTGTTTACCTGTTGGGAATCTCAACATGATTTCTTGAGGGTGCAATCTGGGGCTGAGTTATGTGTTCTCCTCTTATGCTCTTCTAACTATTCGTACATCAAAGTCTCCACCATTGTAATTCTTTCAGGCCTGCTCTTTATTCAGCAGTTGCTGTACAAAACAAATGTATGTTGTGCTTGGAGAATACTGTATATCATATACATTTATCCACTCAATGAAGTGAATACATTAAGTGCACATAAGCAGAAATGTCCTGTTGTGGAAACCTAGGGGTAGCTTATGGCTCATGCTGCAGAATGCAGTGTGAGGAGTAGCGTATTGGTGCTGTAAGACAAAATTAAGCAATGAAAATTTTTGATGAGTATCAGGAAATATTTCTTAATACTGAGTTCAGGCAGTGGAACAGCCTCCCAAGGAACATGATGGAAAGCCCATTGCCTGTGTCAATTAAAACTAGACTAGTTTTAGAACTGGGGAATATACTGTAGGGAACAATCCTGCACAAGTCTAGATGACCTAATAACTCTTTTCCATCTGTAATACTTATGCCTGAGATTCAGAGTTATGTATTGCAATATGATTTCCTACTGACTGAGAAAGACTGAAACATTTTTCTTTCACATAGGATTTCTTTTACACTAGCCAGAAATTTCATACACACTCAAAACTAGTAGGGGAAAAAAAAGCACAGGCAGGTCTACACGTGCAGTACTCTTAAACCACCATTCAGACAAGAAATTACCCCACTTGATTTGTACCTGCTGCCTCAGACTGGTTGCAAAAAGCAATCCCAGACATTATTCCCATGAATGATGACTTGAAGCAGGCCAATCCTGACAGAGACTGTGGGCAGGGCAAGGTAAGGTTTTGTATTCAGAGATCCTCTCTTTAAGCAGCAATCCAAGAATTTGTCTTCCTATTGAGCATTGCTGAGTCCTGTCTCATCTACACCTGAAATCATTGTTGGGGAGCCATGACTAAGAAGATGCAAAACATGAAGTGGTCACTGATGTGTGGTTTTTCGGGGGAGTAAAATTCTTCTAGCACACTTTAGATTTCTTTCTTGCAAGAGCACTGGTAAAGCTCTAACATGACATTATTTTGAAATACAAAGAGGCACTGAGAATAGTCAGTGATGCATCACAGAAAGGCCCATTTGTTTCCATTTAAGAGGGAAAAGGTTAAGAGTAGTACATCACCTTGCTGCTTCTATGTTGTGCATTTAAGAAACAGTCTGTCCAGACACTAATTGAGAAGTTAACTTGTATACAGAGAAACCAGTTTAGGAGTGTCAGTAAAAGAACTGGTAATTTTTCCACTACCAAGATGCCACATAACATATGGTAATATGGTAAAACAAACCCCTTTCAAACTAGGACATACTTTCTATCTGCTCCTTAAAGATTTCTTTACTGAAATATGAAAACCTGGGTTTTCCTTGCTTCTCTTTCTTCCTGTTAGATTTTTTTCTTTGCAGCATCCTGAAGTTGAAAGGAAACTTGTTGTAGCATTTTACCTTCTTTCCTGGATCAAACACAGCATAAAATAGCTGTTTCTCTGTAAGGACCTTCTTGTGTTCCTAGCAAAGTCAACAGGAATTTTGCCATAAATTTTGAGGGCAGGATGTTGAGTACCTAGGGTATGAACACTTGCAGTGTGGGCAGGAGGCCAGATGGACTAGAACGATAAGCCCATGTTGCAATGTCTGAAAGTTTGCATCCAAACTTTGTAGCCTGTCAAAGCTCTGCAAACAATCTTTCTGTAAAACAGTCTTCTACCCAAATTAGTTGCAAGTCTCGCTCCGTTTTCTTTTCGTAGTGTTTTGTTTAAAACCTTCTTCTATATTAGCTTGAATCAGCTTTTTTGAACATTTACTTACAATTATTTGGCTTTCTCTCTTTGCCTTTTCTCTTGTCCCTGATCTCATTTTTTTATCCGTATGACTCCATTTCTATTTGCATATATGCTGCTATGAAAAAGATAAACTAACTAATGGTGCCAGCCCTCCAGCAAGGACTTTGAGGGACTTTCTTGTCTCTCTGACTAATTCCTTTTGTGGCCTTGGGAAAGTCACTTATCTTGTCTTTCTTAGTTTCCCCATACAAAAAATGGAGTTAGCAAGGTTACACTGACATCCAAGAGATCCTGTTTCTGTTGCACTAAGAAGTCAGCCATCTCCAAATACAGGTTTACTCTAGGTGAGTTAATTAAAGGCTAAGATGCTGTAATATTGTGGATTAATTTTAGCTTCTGTGGTCAGCGCTGCCCAAATCACTGAGGAAAAAAATTATGAATTAAAGAGCTGAAAAGTATTAACTACTTTTTGTTATTAATCATTGTGTTATTTATTGCTGTTTATCTTGTAATTATTGCTTGGGAAATAAAAAAAATCTATCACTGCTCTGTGCCAGCTGTAACTGCTGCTGTGGATTTAGAGACGAAATTCAGTCTTCAGCCTTTCCCTGGGGCTGATGGACTTCTCCTTTCAAAGTAGGACACTTCTATCTGATGGCATTAACCATAAAATCCCCCATTTCAAGTCTATGATATCCTGAAGGACAACGGCTCATTTCATTTCTTATCAAGAAATCGGGCAGATCAGTCATATTTCCCGAATCAAATGACATTTTCAGAAAATTCATTTGAACCAAAAATGAGGTTTCCTCTCCACAGACTCCAATTAGTTTAAAAGTGGTTTTCTGATGAAAATTCTTGAAATAACTGAGCTGTATAAAGAAAAATCTATATCTATATATGTATGTATATAGATATATGTACACATGCACAGTCACTGTGAAAACCATAGCCAGAGTACCCTATCAGGCAGTATAAATCTTTAATTTTGGCAATCAGCAATAATGTTGAAATACCTTAAGACTTTTCACTGCTTCCTCCTCGTTTTTCTTCCTCTCATCGCATCACTCTGGCTATTCCAGTGGGAGTGAACGCACTCATTTTCTCCCTAAGTACACAAAATTAGCTGCTTATCTGTTGATCTTCTTACATGATCCTTTAAAAATCCTTTCTCTGTATGTGTGTCCAAGGCCGCTTTTGCCTTCAGAGGAAGCCCAGACAAGCCAATCCTCAGCCTTTCCCTTACCCACTCACAGGGGGCTTGGGCCTAATTAAATTGCTCTCAAAGACAAGAAGGGATGAATTTCCTTCTTTCCATCTCCCTTGTCACCCATTTAACTCAGCTGAGGTCCATTCGTTCCTATTTAGTTATGTTAAAATGGAAAGGGGGGAGCTTGGATTGAGGGGGAGGAAAGTAGGGGAGGAGGAGCAGAAGGCGGGTAGCGCTGCCGAAGTGCAGGGTCCCAGGCACAAACAAAGGAGCCAAGCCCGAGTAAAGGGGAGGTGAGTGGAAAAGAGCAAGCACCAGAACAGTGGCTGGGTTTCTCTGGCTGGGGCCTCCTCTGGTTTTGTTTACTCCTTGGTTTTGTACTCAAACAGAAGAAAAATGTGGCATTAAAAAGGTAAAAAAATATCTATGTACATTTCTGTGTATTTATGCACTCTTTCAGAACAATGTTTGTTTCTTCCCCCACCCCTCCCAAAATTTTCCTCTAATGAATAAGGAGGCTTGGGAAATTAGGATGACCCTTACCCACCCATATGGCATCACCCACGTGTGGCAGAGGTGGCCACTTTGGCTCATCTGTGGCTGGTTGCACAGGGAGGCAATGGGGAGTGCTGGGGCAGCAGGACTACTGCAGTGGAAGTGCCTGTGCTTGGGGAACAACAGCCCTTACCCTGACAATGCCAGGGTCCCCATATAAGCCAAAGCCCAAGCCTAGGAAGAGCCAAGCAATTAGCCTTTGAAGGTCATCCAAAGTTGTTGGGTTTTTTTCCTTTTTTGTTTTTCTTTCCATTCCGCTCCCCCCCTTCTCTCTCTTCCTAGTGATGTATCCTCCTCCTCCATCACCCAAACCCCAAACACATCTGAGGAAGCCATTCAATTAAATCTCTCCTGGCTCCAGCTGGCTCCTGAGTGAAAGGTCAGCAGTGTCCGGGAGGGAGAGGCGTGCGCAAGGAGGAGCCGGAGATGGTGCTGCTACTGCAGCCGCCTCTGTCTTCCCCTTGCCTGCCTCCCTCCCTCCCCTCACCTCCCCTCTTTAATGATACCCAATGGTCAATCACTCCCCAGCAGAGAGAGAGATGCCCTGAAGCATCATTGTGGTCGGGAGCGATCGATCAGGTTTTTAAAAAAAAGATGATAATGATAACCCGTGGACATAATGTCAGTGAGTTTGCGGTGCCTCTTGGAGGCTGTGCACACTCTGTCTGCCAGCGCCAAGGAGAGGCTTGGGGGGGCTCGAGAAAGCCTCTTCCCCCCACTGAGCCCACTTAGCCCTGCCTTAAAGACAGCTAATTAGACCGAGGGCTGTTATGTCTGCTTACAGCAGTGGGGGAGAGCGGGAGTGAGAAGGGCCTCATGCCAATGGCGAGCAGGACTAGAGCAACCTTTGTTTTAGAGAGGCTTCCAGTTAACTGGAGGTAATCATGCAGAGGCACGGCTATAAATAATACATACCTGCGCTACGCGACCTGGATGCAGGCCCTCATAAGGGTACTGTGGTATGCAACAGTGATCCTTCGCTACTGCCCCACGTGCGCTTTGGGGGCCTTTATTTTGAGACAGATTAGTGCTCTGTATTGCCAGGCAGAGAGAGGTAATCACCGGCCCATGCCGGAGTTGGAGATCTGAAAATCACCAGGAGGTACTTATCAACATGCGATCTGAGCACCTGTGGATGTGTACAGACCTTTTAAAATTCTATTAGTATATGTCTGAGCAGATTGCGGTAAAAATACAAACAGTTCTCCAAAGAAAAACTGTCAGTCTCTCTGCCTAAATCTCCTACCCTGCAGCCTAAGCATGGACTTCTGTTTTTTAGGATAAATGTGATTTGTCTTTTAACTGTTGAGATTGCACACTCACCAGTAGGACTACAGACCCTACTTGGAAAAGGAAATCTTCCCTTTATTCCAGTGTACCCTTTATCAGAAAAATAATAATCAAACCTGGGGGCTCTCTGTCCCTTCCTTTCATTGAGGAGATATAAGACAAATAACTCCATACCAATAACTTCCCATCCCAACACAGATTTTTTTGTTAGCATCACATTATTTTCTGCATCATTTGATGAACAAAACTACATTTTCCTCTGCACCTATTAAACTATTTGATGATGCCTTTTATTTTACACTATAATTGGGAAAGCAATCATGTGATAAAATGTAAGTTTGTTGTGAAATAAAATAAGCAATGTTGAAAACATCCAAATTATATTGTCCAAGAAAGTTTCTCAGATTTTTTTTTCATTTAGGGAAATGATACTGTTATTTTTTTTAAGTTTTTTACACTTGTGGGAAGAAACCCATGAGTATTACAAGATATTTGTAGCAGTAATGCCACTACCTCTCTCTTGCAGTAAGTTGCGTAGAGAGTGTTAAAATGGCTATGGTCTTGAACTGGATGTTTATCTCTTTTCTTTCTTGGGCAGCTGTTTTGTGTATGTGAAGTTTGGATCTGTTTGTGTGATTGAGCCAGTACAGAAAAGCTGCCAGGGATATGTATTAATATGCACTAGAAGGACTGAAAACTTTGTGTAGGCTTTGAGAAACACACAGAACAACATTTGATGTCATTTGGCATTCTGTGCTAAAGAATCACAAAACACCCACATGGATTTTCTTAATAAGACATTCTTCTTTTTAATTAAAAACAGAGGCATAATTTCAGAGAAGGAGCTGAAAATTTGAGCACTTTGAAAGCCAGGGGACAATAGACAGCAACTCTTTCATATATTCACTCATTAGAGAGGCAGGCTTCACCTAGAACAGTGGTCACAACAATTAACTGTATTTTATTGTTCCCAATCTAGTAAATCACTAAATGTGAAATCCCACAACTTCCTAATCATGGAAGTTTAGAGTGTACATAGTAAGTGTATGTGGGACTCAGTAATTCTTTAACCTTTTGAAATTAAGCATTACATTAACCATGATGAGGCATCAATAGTCTGGGTTTAATTTCTGGATAAAAATGTTATAATCTCATTTTTCTATAGGGACAAAAGGCTTTTTCATACCCGGGAACCAGTTAGCTGTGAGTAATGATGTTGTACATAAGGTCAATGGTGACATAGCTTTTAACCATCAGTGACAGTCTATCATGTGAAAGTCTGTTCTAGGGAGATTCCTTAGAGCAAGAAGCCAAATAAAAAGGCAGAAATTACAGTGTTTGAGAAAGTCTAGGTAACCTGTTAAAGAAAAGGACTTTTCTACTTAATGAGGTTTGCAGAACTGCCAGTGAGGTGCAAAGCACTCCTGTCTTCTCCCCACGCACTCACTCCCCAGAGCTTCGCTGTGAAGAGTTAGATGATAGTGAGCCAGGCACAGGTTAAAAGGTGGAGGTGTTCTGGTCTTCCAGTCCAGAGCTGGGGGTTCAGGCTTAGTTATTGCTCCTGAATCTCCTGCTAACTTCCTGTGAACCAGGGCTGGGCTTGGGAGAGAAGAGAGTGACTGTGACAGTTCTTAGTCCCCTTTGCTATCCTCCAGCTCAATTTTGATGTTAATGGACTTTGAAATCTGCAGATGGTAAAGTCTTAAGGTCTCATCCAAAGGCCACTGAACAACTTCTATCGGGCTCTGCTTCAGTGTACTCTAATTAATATTTTTTTAAATCAAAAATAAATGCAAGGGTGTAAGGATACCTTCCGACCGTAGTCTTTCAGATTACTGCTATTTGATGCAGCTAAACTCCTAGACCAAATAGGGTCACTGATTCCCCAGCAACCTTTTGAATACCAGGCACTGACAGACACTACTGAATTATTTTATGGTGTTCTCATCTCCCTTTAGCAATACAAAGTTACTCTAGTACCATCCCATTCAAAACATCATAGAGTGCTGTAACTGGAACCATGAAATCTTCAGGTATATTTGTCTTAAGAAAACCCAAACAGCAGCAAACATATGAAGCCATATGCTGCAGATTAAATATTTGAGGAAGAAAGGTGTTTCTTTCTGTTTCAGAGAATTCTGAAATCTTCCTATCCAACACCATGTCACATTGCACTGTTCTCTTCATGAAATTAGGTTACTAGCTGCTGTTGAAATAATAAAGAATCCAGACAGTGGTAGCTCTCATTATGGTTCCTTTGTTGATTTTTAACTACTTTGTTTCTGCTGTACTGAGCTGAAAAGCGTATTTTGTAGACTAACATCTAAAGCACTTTTCTCTTTCCTGCTTTATTCATGGCTCCTGTTTCATCCCATGTTATCTTTAGACTCTTCAGTGCCATCCAACACACTGTTTAGTTTCTCAGAGAAGTAAGTGGGTGTGAAGTAATGTATAAGGACATTTTGATTCCATTTGGCTATAGAACATCCCAGGAAGAAAGAATTAACCTTAGCACTGGTACAAAATTTTCTATGCATTGAATTTACAAATTATTCACTCAAACTTGACTACTCACTGTCTGAGTAGATATCTGATGTTAAAACCTAAAATTTAGGGGCTTCGGTTGTTAAAAATAATTTTAATTCTGCATTGCTTACATAGTATAACACAAATAGTGCAGAGATGTGGCATACTTAATACAAAAAAAAGCTTTAAAAAGTGATTGCAAGCATGACCTCATAGTACTTTATTTCCTCTGGGTGATTCTATGTCAGATTTACTCAGAGTTAAAATCTGAGTCTTTCTGCTAACTGCCAGGGCTGTAAAAAACAGTCAAGCAAACAACAACACCCTTCCAACCCCCACAAAAACACTCAACCACCTGAAAAAGAAAATAATATTTAGTTGTTTCTGTCATTTAAGTCTTTATCAGACTTCAAAATTTGCTACTCATACCTCTATTCACTTTTAATCTTCTAAATTTTAACAAGTAGTTTTGATTGTACACTGAAATACACAGTGTAAGCTTTTGCATGGTTTCAATAGGACTGCATATGGAGTTTGCTGCTATATACTACAGATAAGGATGCCAGAATCTGAGCTGTTCCGATGTTTCTGGTGATAATATTTCAGTTGTCAGAAGGCAGTGGTGTTTTAGAAAAAAAAACAAGTCCCACCTCAAATCATGCTGATTGAGCTCAGCAATGTCTTCACACTACCTTCTGTGAACCCATTTGTTCTAGCAAGCCAAGGATTACTGGATAGGGTAATAACTCAAAAAGTTCCTAAAATGAATAATAAACAAACAAAATCCCTGAAACAAGGCACCAAACACATCCAGCACTGAGATGCAGATGAGCATTTCTAGAAATCAGGCCCCTGCTGTAGCCCAAGGACCGTGGCCTTTGCATCCCTGCCAGTGCTGGCTCATTGCCCTGGCTGGGACACGGGGCTGGGGGGTCCTCAGGCTGCAGTGAGGGTCAGTAGCAGCAGCAGCAACCTCAATCTACAGATATCCAGTACATACTTCAGTCAGCCTGAAAACCATCAGAATATCAGGCTTCCACCTCTTTTTGAGAGTTAAAGCTATTGTAACCACTTTCTTATGGTCTCCACTGCCTAATTCAATGCTAAGTAAAGTATGTTTGTACGTTTACAGTGCCATATATAAATGATCATTGTATTAAGCATTTATAGCAAATTTTACTCTTTAAGGTTCCCAAACCACTTTAAGAATTTAAAACCAATGTAAGTGATAAAAAGGGATAGGTCTGGTTGAACTACTTATAATGAATAATTAATTTGACAAATCTATTTCTTTTTTCTTATTTGCAAATTATTCAAGTGCAGAGTTGAGTTCTTTTGTTCATCAGTTAAAGTCATTTGATTAATAGTTCAGGCAAAGTATTTCAGTCTTGGGATTGCCTGCAAGCTGTTTCACATGGCAATTATGTCATATATTATCTATTTATAATTGATCATTTTACCTGCAAGACAATGACCTGCTGTAAATGAAGTGGTTTTATTTCTCCATGTTGCTTGACTAACTTTAAAAAGTCACTTTTGGATTAACATTCATGAAGAGAACTGAGCATAGTTCAGACCAGAATAATCTTGAGAAAGCCCATGAAAGCATCCTTTGCAGGACAAAGAAATGTAGTCCTTGACAGCTTTCTTGGCAATATACTAGAAAGAACCTGCAGGATATTTCAAGGGCATAGTAGGATGACTGGCAATTTTCTGTTTTCCTAGATCAAAGTTGAAGAATTTGAAATCAAGCCTAGGTGAGATTTAAGTTAGCAGGATGTAGGCTGGTACTAATACCTTGTCAGGCATCATCTGACAGGCTGTTGATGATTTCTTACCAGAGAGATGGGAAATTCTCATTCTGTTGACTGTCTCAGTAAGAGCCATCCCAGTCAATGAAAAACTGCCAGAAGGTCCTTAAACTAAGCATGGAGTTGAGTAATAATATAGAGACATTCTGGAAAATATGTGCATGTGTATCTAGACCTATGTATATGTGTGAATTATGACCAGAACATCAGACATGCAACAAAACCAAATAACCAAGGACATATTAGATTGTAAAAGAATTGCTAAACTAACATTCAAGCACATTGGTAATAAGTGAGCAGAGGCAGTATTCATGTATGAGAAGAAATGCTATATAGTTATTATTTCTGAATCTTGGTAAGATGTCATAGTGCTGGAATCTCCCTGAAAGTGTTTTTAGTCCTCCTAATAAATAAGGAAGAAGGATTGAAGATGGAATACTACAACAAATAAAATGTCGCGTGTTGAAGAGTCAAAAATAATCAAGTCAGTACTTCTGGGTCAAAAGATAACTACAAATGTCTGTGTGCATTATAGAGAAAAAGAACAACTGGATAGACAGTGGGATAAGTTGCTCTTTCAACATCTTTCTTTCAGTGTGGGGAGAAAAATATGAGATAGCAGCATTTAAAGTGAGGAACATTTTCTGGGACTTTGTTTTGCCAGCATCAGGGTTCCTAGAACTTTCAAAAATATAGCAGGTAATCTCAGAATGTAGAGATTCATCCTTCATAAAGAAATTCAGAACTGAACATAATTTTGATGGACAAAGAGATAAATATTGCCATCAGTGACCATCAAACAGGAAGAAGAGTTAAGACTAGTGATCACAACATGGTTGTATTTATTTTATGAATACAAGCTGTATATAAAACCAAGTAGATATATGTTTTAGAGGACCAGTTTATCCAAGTTTGAATCAGTTAGCATAACCGAGCAGCAATGTGAATTTTAATTAGGAAGTATTAATGAATACTGGGAATTGTTCAAGGACATAAACTTGCACAAAAAAATATAGTAATCAAAATGTCCTGATTAAAACACAAAAAAGTACTGCAAAAACATAAAATAGGGATTTATTGAGAATGGAAAAAGCAAGGATAAGTTATTTTTTTAGACTTATATGTAACTGATAAAAGAAATTAACAACTCTGGTAAACATCAATGGCCAATATGGTTAAAAACAACACTAAGGCAATTTAAAAACATTTTAGCATCAAAAAGAATCTTAGGTCAGTTATAGTTCCACAGAAGATGCAGATGGTGGAAATCATAAATAATGACGCAGATAAGGCAGAAATGTTTAATAAATATTTCTGTTCTGCACTTGGAATGAAACAGGAGGATGTATTCATCCCATATGATGTTGTGGATGGAAATGAAAGTTTGCCATCTGTAACAAAGAAAGAGGTAAGGCAGCAATTGCTGAAATAGAACATATTCATATCAACAGGCTTAGATTACATTAGACCCCAAAGTCTCAAAGGAGCTAAGAAGCTAAATTTAACCAGCTTATCAAAATGTAGAAAATGGAGATGTCAACCCTGCCCTGCTGTCGTGTAGGCACCTCATTCTCCTACCTGGGGAGACTGGTGGAAATACCACTCTCTGCCATGTGACACAAAACAGGCTGTAACAAACATGAAAACCTTTTACTAATACAGTAGAGTATTCCTGAGCTGATACAAACATGGTGCTGTTGAGGGCCTTTATTATAAGAATGATGATCTAATATCATAGACTGATTTGAACTGCCTGGTTAACAGGCAAGAACCCACAAAATACCTTCAATCACAGCCAAAAGTGAAGTAGTACATTTAGGAAGAACAATCAGGGAGAATCTCTCTGAAAACAGAGACTCAGAAAAGGGCTTGAGAAGGGTTCTCAGAAATTATTACCACAATTATGGCAACCTCTGGTGGGTAACAGGAAGCTTAGAACCAGGAACAGAGAGCAAAGCCTCATTTCTGCATGCTCCACTGGAATGACCATGTGGCCATTTGGGCCTGCCCTTTAGGAAATATATGGAAATAAATGCTGCCTTGTTCTAGATACTGGCAAGTGAGCCTTATGGGTGTGATGTACCTTATGGGTCTGTCTATATATTTGTGTGAAAAGATATAGAGAAGACATGATAGATGAGTAGATGAGGCTTTTTTTTTTTAATTCCATTTGCAGGTGTAGTAAAAAAATTGTACCTTGCAAAAGATGAAGCTTTCTATAATTAAATATTAGAACAGTTTGTTGAAGGAAGTGGAATCACAATAGGTTGGCATCCTTAAAATGAGACCAGATATCTCTCTAAAAGAGGCCCTATGGCAGAAAAAAAAAAAAAAATCAATGCATACTGTCAAATTTGACTATGATAGTCAATTTTTTTCTAGTCTGGAAGTTTATGAATATATGAAAATAAAAAAATAGTGAAAATATTTTTGAAAATTATTTGTGCAATAAAAATGTAGCAAAAATAATCTGGTTTTGGTTCAGCAAATCCCTGGAGGAATTTTTTTGCAATGCTTTCAAAAAGACCTCATTTGACTATTAAAATGCAGCTGTTCTGTGGCAGGATTCAGCAGCTGTGGCCTCTACAGCACATGTGAAGTTGGAATTGGCAATGATAGATTCATCTTAAACCAAAGACAAAAGAGAGAAGACAGAAAGGATATGGCTGACATATGAGTAGGGTATGAAGTTATTTTAGTAATATTTCAATGAGGGCCCAAAATATTAAGTAATTGAAAAGGTTTTAGCTATGTTTAGTATATTTTTTTTGAGATTATACAGTGCATTGAGAGAAAAGTGACTGCTTAATTGTTAAATGGAATAAATTTTATGGTTGAAAGGCATAAGCTTGTTTGCTAGAATGGAAAGTACTTCGTGTGGATAGATTCTTCTGTTAGCAGAAGACTCACAAAAGCTTATAGCTATTACAGCTGGGGAGCAGCACCATCTCAAAAACTTCTGAAATGTGTATATGCAGCAAGTGTTCAGATGTTACCAAAAGCAAAAGTTCTAAACCTGTAACAAGGGACAGATTTCAGAAGTGTAAGCAAGGGCAGATTTTCAAGAGTGCTTGTGAATCAAAAAGCACCAAGTCTACCTGAACATTAACAGAGCCACACAAATGAAAACCTGGAGTTGGAGGAGAGCCAGCCCAATGTTTGTGTTTAGCAGCGAGTCACTCTTTCAGCACCATCAAGGAGTCATCTCTCTTTAAGACAAGCTTTCATGGGCTCCATATTCTTCTGCAGCCAAACCCAAGTGCAGCCAGGCCAGCAGCTGTGAGGAAAAGGACAGCAATAGGCCTGAGTTCATAAATGTTAATCAAATTGAAAACAGTGTAGTTAACTTGCTGTCATACTAATCATGGTTTCTAGTTGACTTGAATTGTAGACAAAACTTGTTTCCACCTTATTGTAAAATATTATACCGCTGCACCAGCAGCAGTAGGGCTTAAATATACGGTTACAGGTGAAGGGACTGGCCCACAATTCAAATGAGTTCAATGCATTTCTCCAAAATTGTTTACTCTGTAGCCATCAGATAATCACAGTATTCTCTCAGAACATGTATGTCATTACAGTTATGGTGGGATCTCCTGGATTTTTATCTCAGTTTGACTGTGGGTGGGAAGGGAAAATTAGCCCCCAAAACCACATTTGTAGGATTCTTTTGCAGAGCCTGGATGCCAGTTAGTTCATAAATTTGAGTTAGACTCTTGAACAGTGCTTTTAACTCTTTTAGGAAAAAAACTTCCAGCTCTGGAAAGCAGGCTGCTTCTTCAAATGAAATTTTTGGGGAACTCTGAAGAGTACCTACTTTCTTGCTGAGCAAAATGAAGACAGGTTAAAAAGCCCAGCATGCTCCTGAACAGAATGAAGAGTGTGTAGGAGCCAGTGTACGTCACTGGTTATGCAGCAGCAATTGATGTTCTAGAATAATATCTTGCCTGAGTCACAGCAGCATAATCATTGCCTAGGTGTGGAGATTTACAAGAACAATTTGGCTCTTCAAATGATTCACTGTGTGGCCCTCAGCAAACTACTTAATTTTGCCTTTCAATTTCTTTGGCTATGAAATGGAGACAATTATATTTCTGGAGCTTTATAAACACTTTGGGATCTACAGCTGAAGAGTACATAAATGTGCTAAGCAACAATACCAGATTTGTTTTTTGAGTTAAGGCATACAAGACTAATTCACCTAGTTTTCATTGTGCAAGTGGTCTCCCTGAAGCTGATAGAGTATGAAATTGCTCTAGAGGAAATTTATAGTAAAACTAACTTTTAAATCATCTTTATTGCAGAGTTTGTTAGGAATTTTTCCTTTTTCTCTGTCATATTTTTTAAAGACTCTTATCAACTCTCTCTACTTTTCAATAGAAGTATACCAGTGGTGATGTCACACACGTCTTTCAGACTTGTGGTGGCTGCTCCTGAGCAAGATGTGTTTGGAAGAGAAGCAAGTCAACTGGAAATCATACTATTGGCATTGACAGCATTCTCAAATTTGCCTGCAATTTGGATATATACAGAAACTATCTATCATCATCTTAAAGCAGCCACTTCTGGTGTAAAACATCAACAGCAAATAGTGATTTTTGAATCTAATTATTAACCAACTATTTGGAACAGAATATAAAGATGTTAAGAGAATTATGGGGCAGTAAGTTAATTTTCTGTGTTAAAATTTATCTGAGAGTTTAATGATAATATTTTTTTTTCCCCAATGCAACACATGCTATACTATGTATATATTATTATGTCATTATATGTTAGGAGATGCCAATAGTTAACAGTTCTCCTCTACCTCCCATCTCTTCTTGGCACTTCACCCTCTCCCAGACAGAGGCTTGGACATGATGATCAGCTCCTCGCTTTGGCACTAGAAACACTGTTGTGTAAGGACATTTGCTGCACAGCTCTGACCCCCACCCACCCCTTTGTTGTTGTCACCTGCATTTCTCCCAGCCAAAGGTCTAAAATCCAGTACTAGTAAGAAAAAAAGTTTATGTGTTAATCAAAATCTAACGCTTTTGTGTTCACAGCTCTCTTTTTCCCCGATGATTGTGTGTTGCTATTTTCTATGTCTGTATTTTATTTAAAGATCAACAGCTACCAAATAGGATATTTTTGGTTCTACCGAACTACTGCTTGTGTCATTTATTTGCTTTAGTTACTCAAACTATTTAAGACAACCATATTCGAAAAAAAGCTAAAAATTTCTCTTTTCCAGGAAGAGGAAAATTGAATATGTTTTGATCTAATGTGATTTTGATGATACGTGTAATGTTTCTCTGGCTGATTTTGCAATTCATTCAGATTTTTACACAGAGGGTTCAAAAACAAAGTTGTGCTTTCCAGATTTACTGATAAATAATTTTTTTTCTTCTCTTTGTAGTATAGTTGTCACATGATGACACAGAGAGGGGAAAAAGAAAATCACTGACTGGATAAAAGTAGGACCATCCCTTTTAAAAACTAGAAGTAGTAAGAGGAAAGTGTCTGGAGACTACAGTTTGCTTTGGTCTAGGGAATCAATTTGTTTCCTATAACCTTCTGGTAATTTGTTCTGTTTCCTAAGTTGAGCCATAAGCTCAGGGTTAACAGGCAGGGAGACAGGATGTCTTCAAGGCTGGAAAGTTTCCAGCAATGATTTCAGAATATTGCTGTCTTATCCTGGTGCTTTCATACTGATGACAAAAAATACCAGTTTGCATGAAAATTTTATCTTTGTTAAATTGAGACATCTCTGCTGATATAAATTTGCTGCAACTTAAACTCACTAGAAAGTCAAAGTCTTCCTTGATCTACACCTTGCCAATCTCCTGTCTTGTCCTTTTACACAAGAGCAAATATTGCCAGTTCTGCAACTCTTAGGAATGAATCTATGTTTTTTCATCTTGAATCTGAAACTTCGAAGTAGTGTTCATTGCACTTGTTTGGGCCAGTGTTTATGGTGCTTACTACTTAATGACAGCTGAGTCCTGAGTGTTTAAACCTTTATTGCACTGAAGGAATTAGGTGTATAGCAAAAATTATTCTTCCAATTTTACGGCCCTAAAAGAACCAAGAAATGGAAAGATAACTTCCTGTTTATAACGAGGTCTTTTGGCTTCCAGTGTCATTTTACTTGTAAGCCTACAGAAAGAGAAAAATCCTAACTAATAATTCAGTCATCCCTCTGATTTAGTTTCCCCAGCAGCCCAACACGCTGAGCTAAACAAGGGTCCTCTGCTGCCAAGCTCTAGTTAAAATCCATATGTTCACCAAAATACCATCATTTATGTCATGCAGGTTCTGAATCATTAGGTATGATGTTCACATTATTATTCACTAAACAGTTTCTTATACTATTCAGGCCAATGCATATCAAAATTCATGAATTCTGATAGTTACAAAGAGCTTTTAATGATACCTTTAGAGGATGAAATATATAGGTTTCAAAAAGGTATGCGAAAATATGGATATTAGGCATAATAGTTAGAGGTAGGAGGAGCACAAAAGATCAACAAGCCAGACAAGTTCAGAAACCTTTAGTGATTGTGTAGCGATCTGTAATGAAAATTCAAGTACCTTCTCCTTAATGATCCATTTATCTCTCCGACATGATTTTCTATCATTCTAACTGGCATGGCTCCTGTTTTCTGAGTGTTTATTGCAGATTTGTTTTGTCAAACAAGCCTTTAATACCAGACAGATCAGGCTCCTTCCTCAGGTTTTTCTCTGAATAAATTCTTTATTGGAAGGAAAACACAGATGAATTATTTTATGTCCAAAGGAGTAATACTGATATGATTCTCGTGGTGAAGAAGAAGGAGAATTTTAAAGTCTCTAAAGCATGGTGAATTATTTTCATATCAGCAGGTTAACCATATGAAGCCATCGCTTTTAACCTATACTATGTTTTACGTAGATAAGGGTGGAATTCAATTAGGGGGAACAAGATACCTTTACTCCAACAAAAGCTGCTGGTGCATATATCCTCTAGGTACATCATGGTTATGCCACAGTGCAGAGTACCCTGTGACATGGCAGCAATGTACAGGTCCATTGGTTATTGCCTCTTCAGGAGAAGACTTGGCTGTTTGGATTTTTGCTTTGGCTTTGCACATGGGACTTTGCACAGTACAATTGCAGCTTCCTTCTGAAACAGTGGGCTACTTTAGTCTATTAAAGAACTGCAGTCAAACTGAAGATAGTATCAAGGAGCATTGCTAGCAAAAAAAAAAAACAAAACTCATTCAAACTCAGATTTCTTTGGAAAAAACAAACACCTCAACATCCTGAAGCTCATTTCTTCAGAAAAAAAAAATCTTTTAAATTAGTGTTTCAATTACTTGAATCAATATTTACTTCAACTTGCAGATATGTTTCTGTATGTGGCATCTTATTACAAATCATGAGAAATTGTCCTATGATTTGCAGTACTGATCTCACATAGTTTAACTTGTGAACAAAGGGAACCTCTGAGCAGTTAAGCTGGGGTGTAAATTCAGAGCATGCAGCATTCCCCAGTATCTTCCTGTGCACAGTCTTCCTGTAGGTACCTCACTCTATTTTGAAAGTGGTGCATCACTGCAGAAAGAGAGAGCTGTTGCAGAATAGCTAATAACCTTGTAATTCACACTCTGTAGTACAAAAACTTCCCTGAACCATTAGTAAGTCATTTTTATTGATTTCAGAATCCCATTAACCTTAAAGGTATTCCTCACACATGGTAGAATCACTCAGAAAAGCAAGAGTAAACCCTAAACTTGAGGCTTTGAACCCTAAAAGGCATTCACTTAACTCTCTCCCTTCTCCCTGCCTTTGCAATTCTGAATCTTTCTCTTCCCTTTACTGTTCCCTATGACTTACTCCATGAAAGTCCTGGAGAGAAGAGCAAAGACAGAAAGCTGATGAGAGCAAGCTGGAAAATCTTCCTCCCCTATACTTTGTGATAGCGATACATGGTAAAGTATGGGAACACTGGTGACACAATAGGATTTCCCTGTCTTTCAGCCTCAAGTCCAATGTTCACATTAAAAATAAATCAGAATTCTGGGGGAAAAAAGTTTTACTGTGTATTATATATGTTGTACATTTTTTTGGTAAGGCCTCAATTCTTCAGACAGGGATTATGAGCATCCCATATCTTATGGGGTACCTGAAAACACTAATTGCTCTTTAAGCCTAACAAAGTCTGTCTGTAGTGATTTAGATGAATTTGGGAAGTCAATGTTAGGAAAATTATTTTCTTTAATAAATTCAGCCTTGAGTTATGGTAAGATTTCTTTTCTTAAGCATATACACCAGATGTAAAAGCAAATTCCCCCAACTTCAGAATTTTTTTTGAAAAAGCACACAAATCATAATTAGAGAAGTCTTAAAATGGGACTGATTCTGACTAAGAGTTTGACAGGTGCTAGTTATACTACTGTTGACTGTGATGATATACCTGAATAAAGACTGCAGCATTATTTGAAAGGAAAGTAATCTCAAATTACCTTAGAACATAACTTTAACAATAAAAGAGCAATAGTAATGAGGACAAACATTTATTTTGTGATTGTATATTTATCCCCATAATGAGAATATAACTTTATTTTCTTCAAAACAATAATACTCTTTCTTCAATTATTTGCAAATTCCCAACATTATATTTTTATGTACTGTGCTATAATCCTTACACATTAGCTTCTTTTTCTTTCTCTCACTCAACAAATTGAATTTAAAAAAAAATAGTGATGACAAACATATATAGAGTTACCTATACCTTTTCCCAGCAAGAAGACAAAAAGAATTTTATCGTATTTCTCTGTTCAGGGAATAGGCAATACCTTTGTAAACGGGGAACCTAATATTGCAGATGAATTATCTGGGTTTTACAGATTGTTCTTACCAAATTCTGTAGTTCATATATCAATAATGGCATATAAGGGAGGCATAAACCATGATTCACCACCAGACCTGATTCTGTAAAAAGACACACTGAAGTCACATGTCATTATTTCTGTATGCAGATGTTTTTTACTGCATTGAATGTCCCTCTTATTGTCTCTGAAGAAGCTTATGAATCATTTTTACAATTAATAGACTGAAGACAGAAAATATGGAAAAAATATAAGAACCACAAAAAAAGCACAAGTTCAAATGACCTAATTTATTATTTTGATTTGATGCTTATCTTATGACTCAAGTATTTTACAGATTAACCCAAAAGATGTGATTAAAACAGAAAACAGCTGCAATGTGTGATTAAGGTAAACCAGACTCTTATAACCAGACCCCTTTTGAGTATTGTGCTAAGCATTTTTTTTTTTAGCCCTTTCTCCCTGTTGTATCACCACAGTGCCCATGTGAAACAGATCTTCCAAATACTTTCTTAATTTTATGCATTTAGATTTTTGCTTTAACTGCATGTTTATGTCTCTCAATGACTTGCCCATTTCTGATGCAGGATTTAAAAGTCTTGTACTGCTGACATTTGGCAGACTGTTATTCTGTAGGCTGAATTTGAACACTTTTTTTAGTTGGGTAAAATAGAGCATTATTTTACTGCTTGCAGTTTATTGGAGGTATGTTAAGCTCTGCTGAGACTTCAAGGATCAAAAAAATCAAGCAAAGACAGAAAGAAGCGAAAAGTGAATCAGCTGTGTTATATTAGTAAATAATTTAGAGTGCTTAAAATAACAATGTTCACACATTTTTAATTTAAAGCCTGCTAAATCCTTTTAAAATTCATTTGTATTTGCAATTACTTAAACTGTGAGCTGTGCACTGGAGGGAGTGAAACTATAGATTTTAAGTACGTAGCTGGAGGTAATATATAAATTCAATTGATCAGTCTGGCAGAGAATTGATGCCACAATTTGTACCCAGTGGCACTTTCTCTTTCTTACCCGACTGGCTTAGAACATTATCAGAAAGTCAATATGATACGCCAATACAGTGATATACTTGCAGTCATAAGTCCCTTGTTTAGATTAAACCCTAGGTGCTCACGATGTGGATGTAATGGACAGACAGCCTGACTCCATCCCACTATGAGCCCTTCTGAAAGCACTCAACTCGACCTAACTTCCAAGGTTTCATGTGGTTATCAATGGCCCCAGCAGCCAGCCAAACCAGTAACAGAGGATGTCTGTCTCTGCAAGGCAATGCAGTGGGCAGGGAATAGTGTGTATGCAATGCTCCAGTCTGGCTGCATTCCCCCTATCAGCTGCCTGTCTCTGACGGGCTTTGCACTCATTGTGATCGAGTTTCCTTTATAAGTCTTCTTTAGTCTCATGTTTTGGTCCTCTCTCTTCCTTGTAATTTATTAATGATTTCACCTCCTCTGCATTATCTTTTGAAACCCTTCCATTTTATAAAAGGCATCTTTATGAAGCCTGATGAGGAATGACTTCCAAAGTCTGCCTTTCACGAATGTGACTTGCTGTATTTGTGGCTTCATTGAGAACTGGATCAGGCTGCTAGCCACTAATTTCAAACAAAACACTTATTTGAGAAAATCCCATTATGTCTGGTGTGACATATAAAACTAGAAGGTCACCCACAAATCTCCCCTGCATACATTTTCCTCACAGGACTTTCAGTTGTGTATAGTATGTATAGTAATATCTGACACATCAGCGCATGTGTTAATTTTTTCCTGCAGCAATGACCTTTACCTCTCCACCTACATAACATGTGATGCTTAGAATCAGAGAAATAGTGTGGAGAGCTGTTGGGTCAACAGTTGTTTAACCTTCCCTGTGATAATGCAGAATTATTCCAGGCAGTACACCACAAGTACTTTGTTTTGTGCAGCTTTAAGTGACACAGCTGATTAGCTCTTCCATGACTTTCCCCTCCTGACACTGTACTAGACTTCATTGTTAAGAATCCTTTCCTGGTCCTTGGACTAAATTCACCTGTGTTCTGGTCTATACCTAATATACTCCTGATCATTTGGTGTCTCAAAAACAGCTCCCACTTTTAGTGGTCTTTTGGAATAATTCTCTGTAAATACTATGGCTATTACTGTAGAGTAATCTTTAGGAATGGACTGTTATCAGGGGCTTGGGACTACTGTTTATTCCCTTAACACAAGGCTGGTGACAAGGGCTAGGAAATTCCTCTCAACTTACAATTAATGTATAAGGGGGAAATATTTTATACACTGTCTCACCAATGAAAGAGAATTGTGTCTATTTTCTCAGACGAAGAGAGATAATTCTGAGACTCCACAGAACATTTATGTCTTGTAGTATGCAGGATTATATTTTCTATTTTCACTAATGTGATTTCATGTAATACCATGAAAAGAAAAGTGTCATAGTTATTTGGTGACCTGTTTAAAGTCAATTGTAGGAAAGTCCACATAGGTAAAGCTCTCCTGCAAACACTCATACATGTACTTGCCATTATGTTCATGAGTAGTTCTGTTGTTTTCACAGATAAAGGAAAGCTGACATATGAGTGTCAAAAGGACAGGGGTTTAGGCCACAACTACAGGGCTAGGCAGTCAAATGTTTGTGTAGCACAGAAGATGCACATAAATTTCCTGTGCCCTGCATATGTCCATGTGAATGACTTAAGTAGAGTGTGGGACCTCTAACCTTCAGGAATAAGATAAGCTGTACTTGTTCTGATTCTGTTTCATACTGATCTGTTCATTCTTCAGTGACAAAATCCTCTAACTCTAGATTTGATTCTGCTCATGACAACAAACCCTTTTTGTTAGACTGAGATCAGGATAGAACCAGCCTCTTAATCCATTTGGCTTTTCTATTTTTGTACATTGATTGCTTATCAGGAAATAAATAAATGTGAAGGTAAAGGACTTGTGCACATCAGGGCAAAAAGCAATAGCCATTAAGCCTGTAACTTACAGTATATGCCCTTTTAGCAATAAGGACACTGCTTGAAATTGTCAGTGTGACAGATTTACTCTTAATAGCTTAAGCAAATTTCACAGTTTACCCAGGTCATTTTGAAGTAAGAAACATTAATGTGTTTGGAATAAAAATTAAAGATTATAAACTTCATGCACATCTGCAGAGAGTCAACCATATGTTTCATGTGTTTATTTAAAATATTAGGAGGTGCTTGCTAGGATAGAATATGTTTCCTCTGTGTCTATAATATAAATAATCTAAAGGCATTGAAATACATTTTGACATTTAAGCATATGTTTAAATCACTTTTAACATATTGATTCAGTCCTGTTGTACCACCACACACCCAAGACTGGAGAGTGCAGAACTTCCCCTGTATAACTGCTTATACAAGGCACCGTGCTTTATGTAGGTTCTTACTGTGTTAAGTCACAGAGGGGAAAAAAGGATGAAAGGGGAGAGAAAGGAAGAGCAAAAAGGATGAGGGTGTGTGTAGCTGCTGCATACAGTGAAGAGATGGTTGTCTTCCCTCATGAAACTGCAGTACTCTTGCCTCTGCTGCTTTCCTTTCCCTGTAGGGCTGGAAAGGCAGCCACCATCTTGCAGCACTGTTATGCTGCCAGGCTCATAGGCAAGCTTAATTTACCCAGATCGTATCACTGGATTAAATACAAGCTTTGCTTTGGACACACATCTTATTTCAAGTGTTTGATGCAGTGATTTGGAGTTTTGCTCTAACTGCCTTGGCCCTAAGGTGGTCACTCTGTAAGCAGTACAACAATGTTAAGCAAACTTGTTGAGTGAAAATCAGCACTAGTTGCTCCCAAAAGCAGGGTGCCAACAGTTTAGTTTGCTCCTGATGTCTTCTTGCTACAATGATAGTGGGACACTTTAGAGAAACAAAGGTGGAACAAACAAAGCTTTAGGTCTATTCTATTGGATGCTGAGCCTCCAAACCTCATCCTGGAAAATAATTCAGCATGTTCATAGAGAGGATAGCTCACCTGCTCATAGCTAACTTTTGAGGGATTGCTCAGGCATTTACAGTTAAGGACACACCTAATCGCCCTGCTGGACTGGGCCAGAATGCTTAGCATTCTGTAGGATTGAGCCCTGAGTGTCTAATTACCATAAAAAATATACGGTGGGGAATGATTATGCACTGGTAGGGGGGAGGGTAGAGTAACCCTAATAAATCTTTTTGATCTTTAATTTCTCTACTAAAGTATAAATCAGCTCTGTATATTTCTAAAGCCTGGGTTGGCAACAGATATTAATGTAGCTGAGGCTAAAATTAAGATGGTGTGTCTGAATATTATTGCAAGGAGTTGACTGTATCTCTGAGGGTGGGGTTTTGTGGGCAGATGAAGGCAGTATGTTGAAATAGCACAGGCTTAACTGTGGAACAGGATACACTACCAGTGAAGGGACAGTCTTCCTCTAGCCTCCTTGTAAATCTATCTAAGACAGTATGTTGATGATGACTACAAGATACTTTTTTTTTTTTTTTTTTTTTTGTGTAAAGGAGAGTGAGTCTGAATGTTTATGTGCTAAAAAACATGATCTGAGATTAATCTAGTTGCTCATCCCAACTTTATTATTAATGATTCTTGAATGCTGTAGATCCAGATTTTGAGTTAGAATGAGTTTGCCTAGCACTGCACTTTTTATGTGGGCTAGACTTAAGAAATTAATGTAGGCAGCCTTAATTCTCTGTTAACGTTTTTGTGCGTATGGGAATATATTTATATGCACATATACTCACAGACATACAACTAAAATATAGCAAGGATGCATTAATTTTACATTGATTCAAAATATTTACAGTTTCTGTTAAGATGATCGTGCTAAAGTGACAGAAAATAGTAAGTATTAACATTGCACTGTAAGTAATGACAAGTGCTGTAGATCCTCACAGAAAAAAACAATTGCCTGTGGCATTCACACAGTATTTAAATTGGTAATCTCAAAAGAGAGGATGCTTAGATTTTCAAGCTTGTTTTTGGAAACTCTTATCTGAGCTGCAAGTTGTAAGTTTAAGGGGAGTTGATAATTCAGAGTCTGTTTTGTTTTTTCTTCTTGAAAGCTAAGAGACTGATGTTGGAACTTCTTGGATAGGAGTAGTTTTTGTTATCTTTTACTATATTACTATTTAACAACAACATTGAAATCTCAGAATGACCTCAAGCCTGGGAGAGTCTCAAAAGGTGAAGATACATTTCACCTGCATAGACCCATTTTGTCATTATATATTAATTTCATGATTTTTTTTTTCCCATTTGCTTCTAATTTTTCATATTACTTGCAATTAAGCCCCTCTTGCCACATCTCTGAAAGATGCACTTCAACAGAGAGGTAAGATGATGTGTCAGTTGTGTCAGTAATGCTTATTTTCTGCAAGTGTAAAAGGGGGAAAGGAATTTCATATGCCTTTATTTGAGCCTTCCCTGGGTATACTCATAGCAAGTGGGTTCCTACTGATCTGTTTGGCCATGAGTTAGAGGAACAGTTCAGCACACTGTCAAATCAGTTTTATGGTCCTCATAGCTGAAAGGAAGGAAGGAGAATGAAATCTCTCTCTAAAACCTGAGCACAAGATGTGCAGAGAAGGTAAATGACAAAAATACTTGCAGTTGTCTGGGAATATGCAAAGAGGTTTTTTAAATGCTGTAGATGGGTGTCACGTTTTGGTTTGGTTTGGGTTTTTTTCTCTTGGACTCTCCTCTCATCTGGTAAAACCAAGTCCTGAAATACTTCAGTGCTGGAAGAAGAGCTCTAAACATCTCACAGCATTGTTTAACAATGCCTTTTGTATAGATACCTTTTAATACTTTCCCACATAAGTAGTTGTTCCTCAGTCAAGGAGTCTCACTGATTGCTCACCTCAGTAGCAGCTGAAAGAGAATGGAGGATTCAGGATCCTGTGATGTACTGGGAAACTCCCCAAAGGAATTATGTTGCTTAGGGTAACTGAGATTGCTCTGTGCCACATGGGTTCAGTTCTCCAACCTGCTAAAGTTACCCACCTAAAGGATGTAACACTTACAGAAGGCAGAGTTAGAGCTGATGGAGGAAAATACCAAGCCTGTGATGATTAGTGTTATTTACAAGCAAGTTTGACATTTCCTAGTTTTTTAAATTACATTTAAGTTGTTAACAAGGATAAAAAATTCAGATTTTTTTTTCTTTGCTTTAAGGATACCAGAATAATTATTCAAAGGAACTTATCAGGTCAAGTGTTAAGAACATGTGTTTTAAACTTTAAAAAAAAAAAAAAAAAAAAAAAAAAAAAAGGAAAGAAAAGCACCAAACACAAGAACCAACCATCTGTTTCAAAAAGCTCTTACAGATGCATCAGCCTTGGTAAGGATTTACAAAATACAGTGCAATTTCTGTGTTAAGATTTATTATAAGAATTAACAGATTTGCCTCAATTAAATGATCCAGAGTGACTTCTATACAATATATATTTACAATTGAATGATCATAGTCTGAAAGTACAAAATGAGCAGATCTTCTCATGTGGCTGGGTTTGTGTGAAAATAAGATTCCTTAAGACAAACAGCAGTTTTCAAAAGCACTATCTTCATGTAAAGTGACTCAATTCCTTTGGTGTAGAGTCTATGAAATATTAAGAGAACTTGGATTTTCCTCCCATTGCTGACTGAACAAAGTACAAGGAGTGTTGTCATAAAAGTTGTTGAAGGCAAAAAGAAAATCAGAAATAATATTTTTATTGGAAAAATCCTCAGCAATTCTATTAGTGGCATTGCAAACCTACAGCTATTCTTTTACTCAAGGTTTAACTTTTTTGTGTGTTAAGTATAAAGTAAAACAACTCTAGGTTGAGGTCTTGGTGACAAGGAACTTAAATTTCTTCAGGAACTACAGTATTAGATGGTTGATTCAGGTCTTGAAAAAGAAAGCAAACAATGAATATTATTTTTTCTGGTGATCATGATGAGTAAAGATGCTTTAAAGGAGGAGTAGGAGCAGGAGATGAGCTGAAAAAGGGGTAGAATACAGACAGTTCTGAAGGATGCAAAGGGAAAATTGCATAAGCATCAGTTATCTTTTTGTGGTATACTCTATAATACAGTAATTTCAAGTTACATGTGAACTGGGTAACATGGAACAAAGTTCCACATGCTCAGGGAAGGGCTAGAGATCCTGAGGCCTGGAGAGCATAAATCTGGTGCTCAGCCAGCATGATTTTATGTTGTGGCCTATAGCATAGGGTGTTATTGTGGCCCCGTGCTCCCAGTCGTATAGCATCAGGCTTGTAGATTTTCGCTGTGTGCACTTCTGCTAAACAGTCACACCCTACCCATCTCTCAAACTGCGTCCTCTTTGCTGCTCTGTTCTTTGTGATTGTCTTCTGCTGAACTCTCTCGTGTTTTTAGTGCTCATTGGAGGTTTATGGGACTGGATATTAATTAGTCTTCCCAGCATGAAGCCCCACAGTATATTATTACAGCAATGAAAATATCACCACTTGTGTAAGTGTTAGATCTCAGTCAACCTATCTGTAGATTTTGGTGTGAAGTTGGGGTAAATCCCAGACTGAACATCTACAGATTTGAGAGGAATTCAGATCAGTAACTGTACAGGCAGCTCAACTTTATTAGTAGTTATAATTATGATTGAGCTCGACTCTCCTGTCTGGATTGATCCTGAAATGTGATGATCTTCTGCTCTTTTAATGGAGCCAGGAAAAAAATAGTGTGAATCTTTGTGAGAGGCACTGTGTTGCCTCTTTTGTTCAGTACAATGCACTGAACATGTTGTGTGCAGTTTTCCATATTTAATGGCTCTTTTATCAAGCAGAGTTGCTTTAAGCAATGGAATAAAATGAACTGTGTGCAAGTTGTTTTCTTGGCTTCTGATATCCCCTCTCAATCCAAATGTGCCGTTTCCCTATTGACTGCAAATCAAACCGAACATATAAAAATGGAATGAAAAGGTTTATCTGCTTCCATTAGCAAATACTATATCTAACAAAGAGATTCATGTAAAGAATAGACAAACACGTAGGAGGCACAGATGTTTTGCTTAAGTTTTTTTTCATTTTTTAAAAAAATAATTTCTGAAAAATACAGTTGCCTTATTTGGCACAGGGGCCAGCAGAGAAAGGAACACAACCATTAATCAGTCCAGTGACCAGAAGTGCCATGGAATATCTATGCACCTTTTGTGTTGGTAGATAGCATGGGCCAAATCCACAGCTCATGTAAATGGCACAGATTTGTTGGGCCCTTATGTTCTGGCCCTTGGTCTGGGCATTTGTGTAGCAGAAACATTTTAACTTTCTCTGCCAATGTCAAACCTCCTTTGTAAGTAGGAGTAAAGAAATTAATCAGGATTTGTATGCTGGGACACTTGTCTGCTTCAGTGCCTTTGCAGGCACCAAAACCTTCAGACTAAAATCTAGACCTGGAAGGAAGATGATCTAGGTATAACACCTGACTCTGTCATTGACCTTGAAGCACTAAGTTTATCTCTTTGTAGCAGATCCTATTACTTTCCAGCCTGTAAAAGTAGAATTATGGTATCATACCATTGTGCTGAGGTTGTCCATATCTATTAAAAAAAGGGTCAGTGCACTGAGACAGAAGATGTTAGAGAAACTAAAAAGTCTATAATTTTTTATTAGGAATTAGATTCTGCAATTTATGGCTTTCGGATTCACTTATATGTATAGTCATAATCTTTCATTTGGCTACTGTGACTCCTGTAAAAGGTTAATTTGTAAGGGTTAATTCTGAGAAGTTGATATGTAAATATGTCCTCAGGGAGGGACTGGCCAATTAGAACTTCCTCTTATGGTGCAATATTTGCAACTTCATAACCTTTACTAAGCCTTTAATATGACTTGAGGAAAAAAAAATGAGTGTGGTTGGTTTTCAGGGAAGATCCTAAGGTCCATAAATATGAATTAAATTTTAAAACATTTCTTGAACTTGGGTTCTCAAATCTGTATTCAGACACTTAAAGAAGTGAAAAGATTTTTCAGAAGTGCTGAGAAATTAACTTTGAATCCAGTTTGAGTTGGTGGTTAACTTCTGGAACTCACCTGACTGATCAGATATCTGAATAAGGATTAAAAATATAACGTACAAGTATTTATCTTGTCATAACTATCCAGATCGTGGAAAATTATGATTTTAAGGACTTGTTTTCCTCCCATTTCTTAATGAGTGTTATTGCAACCACAGCTGTTTAATTCTCAACTCCCTACCTCCATTGTGTCTGAAGGTACCAATACTGAATGGATTTGTGTGGACTACATAACAACTACGTCTAAGGGCATGAAATTATTTTTTCTCAGGTAAAATCTTTTCTGTAATATATGAAGCTGATGCCTTCAATCCTCAGCACTAGGCAATCAGAATGAGACAAGGGTGTAAGGATGCATCCTAAACCTCACTGATTTTAGTCGGAAAGACCTGACTTAGTCAATTGCCATCATTTGGAGATGCTACCTTGAATGCTTTGTGACCTTTCCATGTTCAGAGAACACTGTATGGTTGGGTGGTGTCCTCTTTGAGTAGAAATGCATCATATTCTATATAATGTGAGTCTGTGTATTTTAGAGAAAATGTTAAACTACTTACTGTCTATTTTCTTCTTCTTCTTACCCTTTTTTTGTTCCTTTTTAGTTTTCTTGGACCTATCCCATTGCTCTCCTCCCTCTGCCCCAAATGGCGGTGGCTCCTAATTTAAAGCTGACCTTTGCCAGTGTCTGTGGCTTCTAAGAGTGCTTTACCCTTTGTTGAAGTGGTTTTTAACTTTACCTTATATTTTAAAAAAAGATCAGTTGGGAGATTCTAATGCTCCCAATTCAGCTTTTTACTAACAGTGCAAGTTAAAAGTCAGCATGGCTGAGAATAAGGGATACAGGGGGAGAACACGAGCAAGGGAAAGTGCATATTGATGCACCAGAGTAATGCACAGGAAACCTTATCAATGAGGATGTCTCATTGTTTCTGAGTAGAGTCCTCTAGGCAAAGATTGAATATATTTACTGCTAAATCATATCCAAAAATCTCTTAAAGATGTTGTAAGAGAGCACTGAATCCCCATGACCTGTATTAAACTTGGAAACCTTACTGTTGTCTGGAATTTTGATTCTCAGATATATATTGAAATGGCCATAATTTTTATTGAAAAAATATTTGTCCATAAAGCTCCCTTGGGTCTCTGATAATATCTGATGTTCTCTCATCTTTACCAGTCAAATTCAAAATTAATCAGTAGACACTTTTTTTATAAAAATATAAATTCCCTTGAAAAATTGGAGGAGGGACATGGAAACAGTGGTGGGAGGGAGGAGGACAGGAGGTTGGGATTTTCTGTTGAACTAAAAATTCAATTTTTATGTGAAAAAGCACTCTGTATATTTCTTCAGAGCAAATTTCTTAAATAGGTCTTAACCTAAAGGTTTAGGCTTGTAAAAACCTGTGTATCCCATTCCCTACGCGTATGTTTGTTTTGAGATTTAATAGGAAGTGGATGTGCATCTGGTGGTTTCACTCATGCAAACTATTTTTCTTCAGATAAAACTCTTCTGAAGGACAAAAGACCTGTATAGCCTCATGGGGTCTCATACTGACTTGGATTTTATGACAACACCATGTTGAATTTTCACAAAGGTTTTAATCCCACTACCTAACATCAAAAGGAGCCTGATTCATAAAACATTAGTTCTATCACTTTTTTTTTTCTTTTTTCCTCCTAGAATCTTGCTATAGATCTTTTGGAAATGGAGGTAGATATTGTGTGTTGAATTGATTCTCAGCAAAAAAAAATAAAAGAAACCCAGCCCTGGAAGTGTTAGTTAGTATTGGCCTAAGAGAAATGTCTTGGCAATTGGACAACTTTAATTTCTCAAATATCAAAAAAAAAGAAGGATAGGGAACAAAAAAGTGTCCATAAAATACATGAAACAGATGAATTTCTGTAGCTGCAACATTAATATATCAACACTGTCAAAAAGTCATAATTGTCTCAGCACTGTAACATTATTTATTTAATATTGAGAAGCTATTATTGCACTCTAGTTAAGAAAAAACACTCTTACCTTAAAAATGCATGAAAATAATATTAAAAATTAACACTAAAACTATACAATGTGGCAGTAGGAGGCTCAGCAAATTGATAATGGAATAAGGAGACTTTCAAACCAGGTCAGAAAGTACTACATGATATCTTTTTGATGACATATGAGGGATGAGACATTAAATATGCCCATTTTCTAGGAAACAAATGAACCCATTTGTAGAACTTTGCCATCAAATAAAGGTATAAAATACTGAAGGATGTCTATGGTGTTGAGACCAAGAATGAAGTAAGGGATTTTGCAGAGTGAGCCTGGCTTTCTTCTGGAGCAAGCATTAACTAAAACATACTGACAGATAAGCATAATGCTCATTCATGGCTCAAGTAAATGTGATGTGTATGGAAATGTACAAATCCAAAACAGGCAATGTTTCACTCTTACTAACTGTTCATTTAAGTTATGCTTTGACTGTTCATGTTCACATTGTAGTAGGGCCTGAATGCAATCAGCAAGTTCCTCTCATTACGCTAGATGTGTTGTTAAATAAAGACCTGTCATCAAATCCATACGCCTGTTTCAGCTCTGTATTGAAAGTGTTAATGAAGCTTTGTATCATCTTTATCCATCTTTAGTCATCTGTGGCGTTGAGCCTGACCACAGTGGAAGCCCCAGGTCCTCAGGGCAATGAGTTGGGTTTCCTGTTGCTACAAGGGTTCCAGCTGGACTCTGCTCAATTAAATGTGCATTTGGCTATTTACTTCTCCTTTGCTGGAAGTAGCACCATCATGAAAAATCATGCATGTAATATTTTCATTTCAAGATGGGAATGGGATCTCTCTAGGTCAACCTGAAAATGGCTCTGTCCTGGAAATTAGGACAGTGTTGTCGAGAACCTACAGAAACAGGGAATGAAAGGGTGAAAATGATCATAAAAGTGAAGGAATTGCTAAGATACATGGCAAGTGTAGTTTGCATAATAGCTGGAATGAAGCTAATGTTGTTCCTGGAAAGAACAAGGTATCTCTTTCATGGTAGGATGACAAAGTTGTAGTGACAGTAGCAAAGTAACAGGTTACTACAAACCTGTATGTGATACACCATTTTATTGCAGAGTTGCCTGTGCCATTCAACCATTACCTATGCTGTTAACCATTTAAGCTTTCCTGCTGTTCTTCCTTCATCCACTGATCCATCTTTTATGGTGTAGTGTTTATTCTTCCAGGAAGTATCTTCAGTTGGTCACACGTTGCAAATCTCTTTGAAGAACTCTCTTGGCCAGGCACAGTCTCTTCTCCAGCACTTAAATTTGCAAGTCTTTAATTTTTCCTCCTCTGTTCTGGATCTCCCTGAGTTCAATTTTGAAAAAAAATTTTTTGTCTTCCAGAACTGAGTCTTTTCTCTCACATAATTTTGAAATTATTTTCACATTCACGTGTTGAATATTCACGTGAAATGGTTCTGAGGTTTCAAAGGACATAAAGATGCTCTAGCACTAAAGTGAAATCTCATTTTAGAAATGTTTGTTTATTTTGTGGAAAATAGTTCCTAATATCATAACTAAACACAGCAAGGAACAATATGCCTGTACTGATATGTGGAGAAGTACAAAGAGAACAAAAGCTGCATCTAGTTTTTATGTGAAACATCTTTAAAGACGAAACCACAGTTGGAGAAGGAATGATTATAAAATATAGCAATTTCTTTCTGTTCCCTTTGTAGAGGGTGCTGCCCTACCTGTACTGTCCTGATCCCAGCTGCCTACAGCTCAAATTATTTACTAGTCTTTTCTTATTAATATGATTTGAGCAGAACACCCTGCTGATTTTGGATTTTGGGTTTGGGCTTCGAATGTCTATGGTTTAAAGGAACTTGTAGAATAGGTTTTGCTTCAGAATGTCTTTGTTTAGGTACTACCAACCTTAAGGTAGGTATTCTTAAAACATGAATAATTATGTTTCACAGAAAGTGCATTATTACTTTAAGTTACAACTGTAGGGAAAATGACAGTGGTGCTTAAATGAAGCTTGACAGTCTGCATAGCAGGCACCAGCCATCTGTGCTATGGCAGCACTGTTTGTATTTTAATGTTTAAACATACAGCAAAGATAATTAAGAATAACTATAATTAAAAATGATTACAACAAATTACTTTTCCCTCAGCACTGATGTGTGCCTGTAACTTTTAAGTTACTTGATGAAGTAACCCTTTGGTAAGGCAGATAGGATAGCTTTGCAATTCTCACCTTGTATCTGACAGTTCATAGATTTTTCAGGGGCTTTTTTTTCCGCAAATGATGAAAGCATTTTACATACTGGGCTTCATACACCTATTTGATGCACAGTAATTATCACTGAAATTTCATCCTTCATATCAGTATCTTTGCTCTTTTTATTTTTTTTCCTGAGACAAGATTAAAAGTAGCATATTTCTCAAACTATGGAAACAAAATGACAAGAAGAGAACACAAACTCACACATTTATTTTCATTTTCAAAGAAAAATATTAATATTTGCTCTTGACAAAAGGAAAACAAAATTTTAAACAGGAAGAAACTAACTTTTAGGTTAAATTAATTCAATATCTGCTGTAACTTCTTATACCTAAGAATAATAAGCCCATTTTTGCAGCCCCATTTGTTATAAAGCTGTAACTCTTCCAACTGTGTGGAATTTCCTATGGATTCTATCCTGTTTATGGGTCCTGATGTCTGTCCTCATGGAGACAAACATGTTTAAAGTGCATGAGATGGGTTAAAGACAATATTTCTTAACCGGTCATGACCACAAATTCAGTTCCTGAGTGCCTCCTTTTGAAGACAAAAGTGTGCCAAAAAAGGACTGGTTTCCTGCATCTGGCTGCACCTTCAGTTCTGCCGTGTCCTCAGCTGCAAGGTGAGACACTGCATGGAGGCTGGATATGGCAAGACCCTTGGTGCAGGCTCAGAAACCAGCAGGTCCTCTGAGGTTCCTGTAGTTTAGACATAATCTACATCTTCTATGATGTTCCACTGTCATCCTTCCAGACCATTTCATTAGCCTTTGAGTTTTGGTCCTAAAGGCACCATACAAAAGGTGTCAAGAACAGCTTCTGTGAGTCACAGCTGCATTTCAGAAATCAAGTTGTTCTGGTTTGGTAGGTTTTGGCTTTCCTAGAGAAAATTGAATTGTTGCTTGGTTGATTATATATGAAACCATTTGTCTGTCTATGTATCATGTATCAATTTAGAAGAAATACTTTCTAGCAACTCATTCAATACCTACTTTTTTGGGCTGCAAATTTGGCTTAGTGTCACAACTATCATGAGGTGCCTTGCAATAATTTGAGAAAGACTCCAAAGTCATTTGACAGGTGATTAAATAAAGGGTCATCATTTACTTATCACTTACTTGGCATTTCTGAGGCAAAATCAGAATGATAGGTCAAGATACTTTGATTTCCTTAATTGACAGAACAAGAATAAAATAAAAGAGAGAATTGTTGCCCCTCTTACTCCTTATTAAAGATGTCTCTGCGTTGCTGGCAAATCTCTGAAGAGAACTCTTGGACTGCCACATTCACTTGCGTTCAGAAAACTGATAAGTGCTATTTTGCAGAAACTATTATTTGATATTTCTCCATAACTTACCAGTGTTTTACTTGATATTAGTGATGTGACCTGGTGTAAAGAGATTGATAGATGAATTGAAAGCTATGTGTTTGTAAGCTGAGACTGCCACCATGGCATTGCTCTTGCCCCAAAGGTGACAGAGGTGCTGTGCAATCTCAAAGGGAACAGAACAGTGTAGAGCTATGTGGTTTGATCACATGCTGGTCACTTAGATTAACAGAATGAAGAGAATATATAAGCAGGATATGAATAAAATATTGCAATAATGTGAGGAAGAATCCAAATACTTTTCCAAACTAATGTTTTATTTACCACTCTAAGTAGTTTAGTGCTGTTCTGGCATGTAATATTTGATGGGTATTATGTTTTATAAAGTTTGCATTGATAAAAGTATCTGCCTTTCATACAGGGGAACCACAAGGTCTTCTTGCTTGAGAATAATATTGTTCCATAAGGCTGATTACAGCAATGTTTGAAATTCATTTCATATTTAAATGGTGTGGGCCAAACTGAGCCCTGGTGCAAGTCTGCTTGTGCCAGTGGAACTCCACCAGAGGAATGTTTGACCCTATGGGTTAATGTAATGAAAAGATAACAGCATACTGTATGATCACATAAATTAAAGATGGGAAATACCAATTAGGTCAGCTAGTCCTTACCCGGGGGACCAATTTAGAGTGTTCCCTACACTCTACTCTTGAGTGCTTCGCATTGTTTTAAGAAACTCATGCAATAAGACTCACGTCTTGGGAGACTATGCTGTAGTCCATCAAATCTCACCACTAAAAAATGTTTTACAAAACCCAACCAATTTTTTTTTTTTTAATTCTCAAGTATTAAGTTTCAATACCCTTGTCATAAGCTTTCTAATTCATTGTAAACAATAGTATTTTTATTTTTTCTATTGGATTTTCACAAGATAGATCACACATATTCTCAGTCATCACTTACCCTGGTTGCACTTGCAAATAGAATACAGGAGATGATTATATTTTTTTTTATTTTATTTTATTGTTATTATTGAGTTAAATTGCCTATGTCAAATAAGAATTAATCAAAATACATTTTTATCTTCATGGATGAAAAAGACATGAAAATTAACTGATATTATTCCTGTTCATTTGTGGTTTTTTGTTTTCTTTTGTTTGTTTGTTTGTTTGTTCTGGGGTTTTTTGTGCCTTTTGTTTGTTTCTTTGTTTGTTTGGTGTGTGGGTTTGTTTGTTTGCTTGTTTGCTTGTTTTCTTGAGAGAGAAAGAAAGTCTGGAAATAGAAATACACAAGCAATTAGGAAAGGTTTTACTTTCATCCCAGATAACTCGAAGTAGTAGTGGAGATTCCAGGCTCAGATGAGATAAAACCCAATTTCCAGATGTGTCTCCAATGTTGTATGCTTCTGCCTACAGAGCTAACACAGACATTCAAGCTGTCATGTACAAGAATGGTGTCAGCCAGTGACTCGGGCAACACATCGTGGTGCACCAGCAGTGCCATCTCAGCGATGAATGCTTTTCTCCAGTGCCACTGGGTCAGTACACAGTTTGTCCTGAATTTGGCCTTTCAGTGAAAACAAGACTCTACATGTGGGTCAAGTAGTCTTCATTCCCTAAATGGAGCAAATCTCCTTGCTTTTAGGATGAGAGACAGGCTTTGATCCAGTGTGTGCCAAATAGATTCAGGAGTTGTTTAGAAATTGATTGGCTAAATTGTTCCTCATGCTGCCAGTACTTTTTGTCTGAGACAGACTTAAAAAACTTGCTTTGGTCTCCCTGGCTTTTCCCACAGAATACTATAACACAACAAATAAAATTTACTTTGGGGTCTCTTTTTTTTTTTTTTTAGATTTTGTATTGTAGCTGTTTAAGTATTTGATCAGGTAGTACAGTGCTTACTAATGCCAATTGGTAATAATTTGAGTGGAGAGGCATTCACAGTCTAACTTTGATATATAATTGTTAAAATATTGGGTTTAGATTGGGAGTTGAATTTCACAAAAGTCCTAGTATAGGCAATGTATTGTCAAAGACGACTTCAGAAACCAATTTTAAACTAACATAAGTTTTCTATCGGTATTACTTTCCCCCCCAGGACTCTGCTTTTATCAGAAGAGTCTCAGGATGTCTGTAGATACCATGAATAATTTCCTTGTTTACAATCCTTTTCGAAATGGTGGAAGAAAGTGGTGAGATACATGTATTAAGTATTTTAATAATAATGATATCAGTAACTATAGCAAAGGATTTTAAAAAGTGTACACATCTGTCTGAAAATACAAGTCTGAAATTACTTAAAAAACCAAAAGAATGAGAAAGGTGAGGAAAATACAAGACAGATCAATAAATAGAAAATTTATATTACCTGAAAAGGATCCAAGTGAAATCAGTTAGGGTAACTGGAAGAATTTAGAAGCACTGGAATATTAAGGTTAACAATAATTTTCCTTCAAGGAAAAACATAAATTAAAATATATTAATATTACTAGTTACCTACTGCTTAGAAATCATGCAGTAGGTTTACCTTGATTCATGAGCTCTTGCTGAAGGGCTGTCACTAGCCAGAAGTTCCTGTATATTTAGACACATTGTCACGGAAAGTAATAGAACTTTTTGTTTCTTTTAAGTTGAATTAATTGAAAGAGGGTTCCAGTCTTAGAACCGCTATTGCAATGGTTGTTGGGCACAATAACAGGCAGCCAGTCAAATGGCTGTCTGCACTGAGTTTTTCTCAGGTGTGAATGGGCACAGTGCTGCTATTTGCATCTCCCCAAATCCCAGGTCTGATGTCAGAACAACAGCCCCCCCAGAAACCCTCCTGCCCCAGGACCTGCCACTGCATCTCCTTCATTTCCCAACAGCAGCAGGGAGGCTTAGGCAATGAGACACATGATCTCTTTTTGTAACCACACAATTCTCTAGCAGGTTTTACAGTTGTTTTACAGCCCATTTTTTTATCACCTCAGTGTCACAGGATGACACTCAGCTTGTGATACAGGCCAAGTTAATTTAATTTACGTAAGATGTATATGTTGAGAAGTGAGAACATATAATTTAAAAATGACTAGCATAGCTTCAGACAGAGTGCCAACATCCTTAATTTGCCTACCTTTTAGATCTACGTTCATGAGAGATAGGGGGAAAACAAAGGATGTCACTTTGCATACTCTTTCACACAGTCTAATAATGCACTATACACTCTTAGGTTTGCAGAAGGCATCTGATGAGTTTCCATATAAAAAAAACAATAAGAAAGTTGTAATGAAAAGAGGTAAAGAATAGAAATTCTAAAGATAAATCCCATTTTTATAGGAGACCTCCTTGAATGACTGTGTTCGGTTTTAGTCAGATCAATGGCCAACCTCAGATACACAATAAAAAATTATTTCGGGTCAACTAAAAAATTACCAATTTTTCTTTAACATTCTGAAAAGCAAAACTAAATTATTTCATTTCAAATTAAAGGTATCATTCAGATTGAAACAAAAGATTTTGTTTTGCTTCCTGCCTTTCATTGAATTTTCAGCTTTTAGAAATATTTAAAAATCAAAGATAGTACATTTGTAAGTCAAACCAATTCTTGATGAAAATGGGAACGTATCTTCACTTAGTAGACACCAGAATAAAATACTTCTAATTTACTTTTCATAATTTTTTTAAAATAAAAGTTGGCTAAAGTTGTCATACTCTTCTCGACACAAGTATTTTTTGTTTTGTTTTCTTTCAGAATAACTTTTTCAGCCATGAAATTTAGAAGGAAATGTCCAGTAAAGGTCATGTATGTATTCAGTAGCCTGAATATAATAGACATAGAGAGCAAGTATACAGATGTTTATGTATAGGTATTTGTTCTGTTATTGTAAGGTCTTATTGATTATCATTAAGTTTTCATAAGGCTTGAGAACAAAAGATATGATTTTTAAAGAAAATCTCTGCCTAATAAAAAATTAAATGAACATACAAGCTTTACTGTCATTCATATGGAATTTTAGGAAGTTGTAGTCAAACAAAATAGTTTCTTCAGGATGCAGGGTTTGTTCAAAGGAAATGGCTCTGAGTACTGGTGTTATGCATCCACAGCTTTTGTCCTGCCTACATGCTTCACTTTCTCTTGCAAAATTTCTTGAAATTTTGGTATTCTTGTAAAACACTGGAACTAATTTTCTTTTCTTCATTCATAAACTCTGCCATATGGAATGGTACCAAGTCCTTGTAGCTCAATCCATTAGCCAATTCATAGGGAACCATCTCTAAGGAAGACAAATTTACCAGACAATCCCTGGTTGATGGATCTACAAGGGCAGTTGATAGAAAATTGACTTTGAGCCAGATGTTCATATTGAGATATTTTTCTGTTAGGAGCTTCTCAAAAGTTTATAATGCCTCTACCATGGGACACTTGTCAAGTTTCTGTCAGGGATTTCCAAAAGTTGGTAACTGAAGGCTGACTAGTGCTAGATTCCTAGTGCAAAGAAGACTGATTCCTGAGCTGTAGAGCTCTCATTCTCATTTTGCCCTATCCCTTTTTCTTTGCCATCCTCTGTAAAACCTGTTCTTTGTGTTTACATACTACAACTTAATGCATGAATCTAAGCATTTATTTTGCATTCATGTTCAGCAGCGTATTGTAACTTTGTTTGATTTGACCTTTTTGTTCCTTTTTCATCTTTGACTTACATATGGTGTGTTTTCTTCTTACTCTGTATTTAATTTTTACGTTAATACAAGTTTCACATTTCCTTAGGCTCTAAGACTGCTGATTGTTGCATAAGATCATATTACTGCTCAGGTGAAGAAAATCTGTAACAAAGCTCAAAGCTGAGGAAAAGGCTGATTTCTTGCTTTTCTTTAGTTGCTACAAACCTTGGTTATTGACAAAAACTTCCTTGTGTACAAAAGCACAAGGGGGCAGCATTACATTAAAATAAATTGTTGCACTCTGTGTGTGTGTGTGTGTGTGTGTGTGTGTGTGTGTGTGTGTACTGAAGAATAATCATCTCAGTAAAGCTAAAGTTGCAGAAAAAAGATGTTTTTTGAGTTTGTTCAGACTGCCTTATTAGTTTACTTGTCCTGATAGCATTGATAAGTTAAAGGAAAAAAGTTCTGAGGCTGTGTGGAGTTTTACTTTCTGTTTGCAGAACCTTTACACCCATTCCTTTCCCTGATTTTCCTAATCCATAAGTATTCATTTATATTTTAACGACAAGCATAGTTTTTCAGATGACTTTCTTTCATGACTAGTTGGCATGAAAAACAACTCTTTGCTCTCTCATCAATATAGGACAGGTAACTCACTGTAAAGGATTTCTGCCAACCTTTGGAACTTTCAAAATTGATCATCAAGGACCCATATGGAAAATCCCAGTTGAAATGGCTTTTTCTGTTGTGGCAATACTTGTGTCAACACAGTGAACAGACATTCAGCTGGCTTGATGCAGATTTTTAAAAGCTTGGGTTTGGGTAGAAATATTGTGCTGTAGAAGTTTGCCTTCAAAGAGTAAGAATGTTCGCAATGGTTTTGAAATAATCTGGTCATGTCTACAGTGTTCTCTATTGTTTTTCTTTCACTTATTACAAATTGTTATTTTCCCAATTTTGAGTAATTAAAAATCCCAGTGTCTTTTTGTATGGAATTAATCATCTGAGTCACTTTTTAAAACCTGAATTCTGCTACTGTAGATTTGTCACTTTCAGTTTAAATTGACTGCAAGGTCTGGCCTATCTTTGCTGGGCTGGGTCATCTTGATGCTGTGCCCAAAGGATGTAATCTAGCAATTTTTTCCAGGAAGTGTAGTGCCAAGGGTGGCTAATAGAAGTGGCTCTATAATGATTCAAAACCTCTGAAATATGAAGGTGTATTTCCTGAATTTTTGGTGGTTTTTTGTTTTGTGCTGGGTTTTTTGTTTGTTTGTTTGTTTTGTTTTGTTTTTCTCTCCCAACTGTATCTAGTTTTATAAAAGAGCAATTAAACATGTAGGGACAAATCCAAAGAATGGTATCAATCACTAGGGAAGGGTGTCGGAATTTGGTTGCAAAGACCCAACTCCAGCCATCAGTTTGGTTTCATCTCGGGGGATGCAAATATTTTGCATATTATTTGACATCATCTTCTGGAAGTACTCCAGAGAATATTGTGTAATTCCACTTGTGTGAATGACTGCTTCCACGTGGATTGATACATCCACACATCTTTCTCACTCTCTTTCATATAATTTACTTTTGAAAAGGAGAGTTAAAAAGACTCTTCCAGGGCCTGACTCTTGAGAGGCTAAGACCCCTCATACGTTAGAGGTTTATGGGATTCACTGTTTCCTGGGGTTGTCTCAGAAGACAAACAGAAGTGAATACACAGCATAGGTATTTGCACCTGTTTTAACTAGCATTTGCTCCGAAGAAAAGCAAGAAAGTGGTGCCTGGCTGTCAGCCACATCAGTAGCCAGTAATGCCATTAATCTTTGACAGTCAGTTCTCCATCTAAGAAATTGACTGCTGCTTCCTTTCCCTGCCAGGAAGGCCTGAGTAGTTTAGAAAATAGGGACTTCAGGACTGAACTACATAAAATTGAAAGGTTGGTAATAAAATTTTTAAAAAGTTATATTTTTTCCCTCTCAGTATGCTTGGAACCTATAAGGATGACAGCGAACCTTGTTTTAAGATGGAAAATTTATGATAGTAACTTCAAGATAAAAAATACTTGAGAGATAACTCATTTGTTGCCTTTTTTTTTTCCCCTCTCCCAGTTCTTTCATTAAGTGAAAAATACACATTTATTTTGAAGAAAAGATCAACAGGTTATGTCACTTGGTTTAAATTCTGTCACCATGTTTCTATTACAAGTAATCTGGATATCAAGTTTGGGCTTAGAAATTATTTTAATATTATAAAAAACGTTTTCCTTACTTCTAACAAACTTGAATCTTTGTATTTCACTCTTTCAGCTGTGCTTTTGACCTGTTAAGTTTAGCCTGATGTATTTGGAGTGATATGTTCTTGTGATTTTTGTGCTTCATGCCTGTGAGAGTCTTTCTCAGCAAATTTTTCTTTTTTTTTTCCAACATATAAAATGCCACCTTCCCTCAGTTTTGGAAATCTGGTTACACAGCTATCCATTCTTCATCCAAAAAACTGTATGAAAGATGTTTTGAAAAATTTTTCTGTTTTTTATTTTTTTTCCTACAAACAAACAACAATTGATGGCATCTGCCCGTTTTTTACATGGGTCAATAAGTGTTTGGGTTATTGAGCTTTTTAGTCATATCAGATCATCAAAGAGATACCTTTTGTCCTCAAAAGAGATTATGTGTGTGTATCTTACCAATCATATTAGCTTCTATAAGACATGGTTTATATATATATGCTCTGGTATCTTCTATCTGGAGATTTCAACAGGAGTTTTATTCTGTCTCTCCATTTCCCTTCTCACCAAAAAGGCTTTTTCTGATATGAAGCAGTTTTTCAATCTAGTGACAACAGTCAGCACTCTGTATCATACTGCTTCTGCAACGGACTCATCGTTGATGAAATGCCTGGGACTCATCTCTTTCCATAGTAACATCCTATTGAAATCCAGCTCTAGTTACCTGTCCCAATAACTTCCATTTCCCACAGGACTTACCTCGGCTTTTTAGATGCTTTAGAGATCACTTTCATATAAACATAATATTTTTCCCTCTCCAGCTCTCATTTTAATGGACATCATTCATTGCAGTCCAGAATTTGCCTCTAGTGTCCTTCAAAGTTGATAACTCTGTATATGTATGTTAGTGGCATTTATTTCCACAAAATATAAAGAACTGTGAAATAATAGCTGTAGAATGAATTATTTGAGAAAAAAAAAAAAAAAGAGAAAAGGATTTAGCTTGTATTTCAAGTATCATTTGATTTTAAAAAAACAAACAACCCACAACTTTGTTTTTCCACAATGTTGCCCTACATTTGATCCAGATAAAGTAGTGTTCCCTCTACATCAATAGAATAAAATTCATGCTTCATGCTATTGAAAGTCCCTTAGTTACACATGTGGGACAAAAGCTAGGCAGCTGAAAGTAAGGAGGAGTTTGTCCAGTTTTGCCAACAAAAAGAATTTTGACTTTTTCACATTATTGGGGACCAGATACCAACTTTTCTCTGGGACTCTTTAGCATACTGTAAGTTTGGGATTTTTTGAAGGGCTGGGTTGGACCACATTACTTTGTATTATAAAAATGAATTCAATATTAAGATTTAATGTACAGTTTGTTTCTTTGACTTAGCTCTTCCTTCCACTGGAACAATATATGCTTAATAATGTATTTTAAAAAAATTACAACTAGTATCACTTTTCCCTGTTTATTGGTCAATTTATACCTTTCATGGGCTGAAGGTAAAGGGGATGGCATTCCCCACTGTCTAGACTCTGAAAATACTGCAATATTAAGGGGAAGAAGCTCAAGAAAATCTTTAAAATTGAGTGGCTAAGGAGTAAGTGAATAGTGCAACTGTGAAATATAATGTATCCTTATTTATCCTCTTCAGCCTGAAGGTCCTTCAGCTTCAACATACTCCACCTTTTCTGTGTCTATCGTTGCAATATAAACCTTTCACAATAAGCATTCTCACAGATGTAAACAAACAACAAAAAAAGCCTCCTCCCTCCCAACATCCCTCAAAACGTGCAGAACTTTCTGAACTTTGTAGGTATTTAAAAGACCTGTAGATGTGGTGCTTAGGGACATGGTTTAGTGGTGGGCTTGGCAGAGCTGAGTTGCCAGTTGGATTCAATGACCTTAGAGGTCTTTTCCAACCTAACAATCCTACGATTCTTGCCCTCGCTTACCTGACTCTGACCCCACACAAGGTGCAAACAGGTTGCAGTGTAGTTGTGTATGAGGGAGCACAGCATTATCTCTTTCAGCCACTGCAAGAGTCCAGAGCCAGATTCTCTTTGAGCAATTCCACAGAAGGCACCAACACTGCTGGGAAAGCATCACTGCATAGTGTGGGATAACACATTTATGTCTCAATATCCATGTTATATGTAAAACTAATGTGCTGATAAATTAGGAAGCATTTTTTTCCTTGATTTTAGTTTTGCAAGCAGCATGACATAACATTCTGGAATGTCCAAAGATTATTTAATCCTTACAGTGATTTTCAGGCAGCTTTTCTTTTATTGTATTTTTATGGTGAGATTTATTAGAAATAGATTAATTCTCAAAGAAAAAAAAAAAAGGTGGACTATTAGATGTTCAGTAAGGTTGGTGATGTAAAGGAAGAGTAAATAGCATTTGCCTTCTGCCTATAACTGAGAATAGAGCTAAAGAATTGATCTATTATTCAGAGGTGCTGCCCTTTGTAATTCCCCTTGACTTTGGGCTACATATCCAGGTACTTAAGTGAGATAAATTTTTAACATACAAAGCTGGAAGTGATTTTTTGGCACAGGCTCTCATTTTTTCCCTGAGATTTCTCCCTTTTCAATTTTTCACTTTCTTTTTCAGTTGCTTGCTTTTGCTGAACTTAACCAGATGTTAAAATCTTAATGTAATATTTTGTTATACTTTTTTTTCTTTTCAAATTAATGACTGTACTGGCTAGATTAGTTCCTCAGGTTCTTTCAGCTTCTGTAAAGTAGACACGAGTGTTAGGACAAAGTGGGATGATATTGCTGTGTGTTAAATTCATTTCATTCTATCTTCTAAGTAATGGAAAAAAGGCAAATCTTCTAATTAATAGAGAAAGGCTGATTGGTATGAACTTATATGCTCTTTATGGGTTTTAAGAGGAGCCAGTGGGCTACATCTCTGTGTTTAAATGGATAGGCATTTTTAACTTGTGTGGATTATTCAACTGTATGAAGCAAGCTTCTGATCTAGAAAGTCATTATGGTTCAAATACATAGAAAAAAAGCACTAAATTGTAGGAAAGAGCTTTACTGGTACAGGCTGATTGAACTGGCCATCTTTGGTAGCATTCCTCACTACAGTATGGACATGGGGTGTCTGGGGAATCTTGTTTTCTGACTCCAGGTCCAAGAGCAGAGACATGTTTTAGGGCTTGTGAGTTCAGAATGAAGACCACTCTTCATGGACACATTTACATTTCAAGCTTGGGCATGACACTGAACCTCTTTGTGCTTTGTTTTCCCATGTGTAAAAATGGAACTTTCAGAGGATGTCATCAAATGCTTTGTGAAGATGAGACAGTTCAGTAAGACATTCTGGTATTACAGAGATGGATGTTTTACAAATCAGAATAATTGTTTACCTGAACTGAAGAGGGAAGGAGATAAGGGGGCATGGGTAAGGCAGAGATCCAATTTATCATAAGAACACAGTTCTCAATATGTACAAAGGGAACGACTAAGAGAAGAAAAGTCCCTTCTCCCTTCCCAGAAACCTGCATGAACTATGCTTAGGATACTATTTTATTTCTTTTTCTCTTTTTCCAAATTTAAGAAGAAATCTTTGTACTTTTTTTCCAAAAAGCATTTCTCCAGTTTCTCAGAATTGCTCCCTCTTTGGCCACAGATATTACTGTCCTTATTCTATTAATGGAAAACATGCTTCAGGAAGTTGATGTTGCTCAAGTGTGTCAGTCCCCTGTGCTAGACTCTTAAAAGCAAGGAATTACCAGATTCAGAGACACCTCTTAACCTCCCCTCACACCCACACAGCATGTCTCTATTGACAGTGACAGATACTGCATCTTAATAGGGAACCTACTTCAGCCTCCAGCAGAGAAGGAAGCACTCTACTCATTAATCTCCTTCATACTATAGTCTGAACCTTTATTTACAGTCTCAGCAACATTAGCAAGCGTTCTGTGTTGACATATGAACACAGGTTAGGCGTGTCAGACAGTATGAGCTTCTGGGGGAAGCTGATGTTTTAATGAAGGGTTTGCCTCCTCCTCATCAGAGGGAAGCACTGCCTGCTCTGCCGTTCACCATCTGTAAAGTAGCATCCCAATGGCATTCCTCATCAATCCCAGCCCGCACTTCTGAAACTAAATACAAAGCTGCTTGGGTGAAGGGCTTCAATCAGCTAGACCTCAAGATATAAAGCCACATCTCCTTGCAGAAAAAGGTCTTGTTTCTACAGTAATGGACAAGACATGTAAACTTTTAAAAAGAATAGATGTTTATCCTATGTGTTCTATATTTCTAAGGTGTTTAGCTATACGATCTGTGTTTGGGCCCTTTCACTTATGTCTGATGGGAAGTGTTGCTTTGCACTACTAGCCAAGAAAAGGAAAAAAAAATCACTTAAAATAATTTCAGAAGCTTGTATGAATCAGTCTGTTGTCTAACAAAACCCTGATCTGGTAAAAGTCAGTGCAAAGTCTTGAATTTTCTGCAGTTTAAAGGGTAAACTTTGAAATCATTATGTAGCAGATGTACTCAGAAAATTGGAAAGCAAATAGCTTTGTGGGGTTTTTTTACCACCTACATTTCAGAGTATGCAGTGCTAGGAAAAGTCTAGGTGTTAGCTGCAAGCTTATGATATGCTAAAAATGTACTACTGTCAATACTACAAAAGGGCCTGTTTGTTTTGAGCAAGTTATCTATACTAAGGATTAGGAATTAGTTATTTTGGTAGGGTTTAAAGAAAACTGAGTGTTGCTCTGGAAAAGAAAGGTAATGTTTAATTTAAAAACAAATATTGATTACCGTATTAGAGGGATACTGTAGACTTGAAATATGATTCTGGCACTCAAAATCACAGGAGCATTGGGCTGGTGCATGAGGCTTGAACTGAGTTTAATAAGAGTTAGATTTTGTTTCTGGCCTTTATTGCCAGCAGCTTCCTGCTTGTCTCTAAGAATTTCCTGGCATCACATTCTCCCTCCTGCCTGACCTCCATGCCTCCGGAAACTGGGACTGCCTGTACTTGCTTTATGGTTACAGAGCCACTCACAAGAAAGCCTCGGGTTTGGCAAGGTGGTCTACTTGCATTGATGCCTCCAGGAGCGTGTCTGTGCCAGCACACTGACTCAGATCATCTCTAATACAGTTTTCTTTTTACAGCTTCCTAGAACTCATTCAGCCGGGCAAGTTTCAAGGGTGAGGCAAAGACACCTGACCTGTCTGAACACCTCTGTGTAAAAGCACCTGGAGATACTGTGGCACCTGAAGGATAACTTGGTGAGGTACACTTCAGAGAGTTATACAGATGAGTGGTTGGCCAGACAACAGTACTCTGTCTGTGTACTCACATTAACTACAGGAATTACAAAGTACATCTGGTTCCTTGATTCCTCTATATTGTGTCCCATCTTGCCAGTAATGCTGACTACCTAAGCTCTTCTAGGAAGAAATAGTACTTGTTTCTTTAAAAGGATAGGGGCAGACCCATGTGATATGGGGAAGTAAACTGTATGTGATGTTTACATTTAGGGCCATATATTCTGAACCCATGACTCTTGGCCTTGCTGTGTTTTATATTAACCTATTTAATTTAATCCAGATGGATCTCTATCTCTTTTTGTGAAATTCACTTGACCCTTCCTTGCTCACCTATATAAATCCCAGTATAGATTTTTTGAGGAATGTCATCTGAAATGTTTTATTCATGGTACAAAATCATACATTAGTATCACAGTGTCTGATCCTTTGAATAACGATTACTTGAAAACATGTTTCTTATCTGATCAAATGCTTAGAAACTCCTTATTGGATAAGGAGTTACAGGTCATTCGCCACCAGATAAGTGACCTCCCTTCAAATGAAGGAGGATACTCACCCTAAATTTCTTCAAATTTATCTTAAATATTTTCTAATATCTCAGTAACTGCATTAAGATCACCTGATGTGCTTAACAGCATTAGTCTGTATTGTTCCAATATTCTTCATGGAATCAACCCAAGATTTATCAGTAGTCTTAATTAACAAGCAGTAAAAAACTGACTCAGGGGCAGAGTAGTTCTTCACATTTACTTGTATGCCCCTGTAATTTTCTGAAAATGCTTACTAGGATGAGATACATGAAAGGGGATTTCAAGGAATGTGCTTAGCAAAGGATCTGTAGGAGAGGCCAGGTTGTCAGAAGAGCTGAACACTCCTTGTGTAATGGACATAAGCCTCCTGCAAGGTCTTGCTGCCATGGCCCCTCTTGCAGACAGAGGCGGTTTGGAATCCAGTTTCTTTGCCTTCACCCCAAGCGCAGATGGTAGTGCATAGTGTCAGCCACTTCGTTTTGCAGGGAAGGATTAATCAGATGCAAAAGTCTTGGAGATTGGTATACTTGGTATTTAACAAGACTCAGACATTAGGGAGAAAAATAATGCACTTTTCTTATGGATTGCCCTTTAGCTATGAAATTCCAAGCATTTTGAAAAAAGTTGGTGATTATTACTAGCTTCCTTTTCAGAGCACCAAAAGAAAGAGAGATGTGTACTTCTATTCTGATAACAAGATCACAAGTTAAAGATCCTGAAAAGAACAGAAATCCCCAAATGGATGAATTGTGCCACATTGCCAATGCGTCTTCTTTCCAAGGACCCTGTAGAAATGAGCAAGCTCTTGGGACACTGAGGAATAGGAGAGAGGAAGGAAATAGTAGAGCCACAATGCTGTGGAGTTTGGGTGGGACAATAGTCCTTGGCGCCCAATAGGGAGGGATCTACAAAATGGGACAAATCTGCTTTGTGTTTTTGAAGATACTCAAGAGGCTCAAGGTAGTTTCAAAGCCATGACAACAGCCATGGAAATTAATTACATTTCTTTTACCCAGCTTCTTAGATGGATTTTTCTTGAGACCTTTACTGGCAGGGCCCCTTTTACCTTCAGTGCCAGACAGTACTTTATACTATGAAACTAGCTGGTAGCTCATTTGGATGAACATTTACTGTATTTGCAGTGTTGAGATACCCTTTCAGAGACCTTTGGTGCTGTTTGAGTAATCCTGACAGGGTACCTCCAGCCCTGAGAGCAACCCTATCCTGCTCTTGGGGCAAAACATCTTTTTCTGTGCTACCCTTAGCCCACAGGTCTTGAGGTCTGTACCCAGGGGCTGGATGGTGGTCAATAGGTCTTATCTAAAGTGATGTAGACCACTGTGGCAGAGCTGGATGCAGACCTCAAGCTACTTGATATCTTGGGCTGTGCTTTCCTCAGAGCTATCCCTGGAGAAGACAGCAGGCATGTTCTGTTTGCCTAGTCAATCTCCTTTAAAAATAATACTGAAAGAAAAGTAACAGTAAGCCAGTCAGGTTACAAAAAATATGCACCTAAGAATCATATTTGGCTGTTTAGATGCCCATGGTTGATTAAACTGTTTTTATTTGTCATGCTCCCCTCAAACACCTAGTTTCCTTTGACTTCTGCCTTCTATCTTGTGCTTTTTCAAGAAATGATATTATATTAGCTAGTACAATATTATACTTCTTCTATAGAATGTGAGCTTATTTATTTGATGCATAATAATTAATCTATAACTGCAGTTTCCAGCACTTCTGGAGTAGAATATCTGACCTCCACTGTTTTAAGTCTACGACTGCACATACAGATACTATTTCACACACACACAAAAACCCCCATGCACTCATTTACTGGCTCACTCTAAAAGACAATGTGTTTGATGATTTTGGTTTCATAGTATTCATATTTTGGTGTTGGTAGGAAATGCAAGATGAAAGAAGCACGGACATGAGCACAACGTTTGGCATCTTCCCCAGCTCCCAGTTTGTGAGCTCCAGAATCTACTGTTAAAGACTGCCAAAATTACAAAAAAGGGAACTAGCTTTGCCACCTTAGACCAGCATAGGATTTGTAAGACAAGTTTTAGTATCTGTGGAAAAAACACCTAGCAGAAGTACTTGGATACTGACAGCTTGTTTCCAGTCAGCATCCAGCAGCAAAGAATTATTACGTCTTATGATTATTTTTTATTTACATACACATCAACCTGACAAAATGAGGTTTATGCTTTCTCCACTTTTTAGTTTCCAGCTGACTATCATTTTCTTTTAAGATTAAATAAGTAATTTATTGAACTGTAACATCAAGTATTTATTAGGAAATTGCTGGGTAATTTTAACTGTATCTTTTTTTAAAACATAAATCTGCATCCAAGGCCTCCAGTAACTTTGTGCGACTCTGCACCATTAATTTCTTCCAGAGTGACATTCTGATATGAGCTGAACAGATGGAATTGCAGGATTGTTCTAGCAAATTTATCATAAAAAATGCATCCGACACCTGTGTAATTTGCCTAATCATTTTCCTAATAAGCTCCCACCATTAATTATGCACGATTTCCACAATGCAATCAAGATAAAAGTAAATCTGATGACTTAATACCCTTCAAAATAATTGGTTCACCCAACACAAGGCCTGCTTTGCTTTCCATAGCCATTCCAGTTAATTAGAAAAAGGGTGCACCCTGTAGGAGTCAGCAGAATGGAGGCTGGGCGCGTGGTGGGAGGCAAGCCTGCTGGTTTTTTGGGCAGGAGTCAAGGATATTAACTCATGAAAGAGAGGAAGGGGCCCCCGCCTCGCCCCCCCACCTCTCATTGCCGCCTCTCGCCCCCCTGCCCACCCCACCCAGCAGCAAACAGATGCGATTAGTGTTCTTCAGCCATCAGAAAACTGACTGCAGGACTCCGAGGGTCTAATGAGAATCAACTTTTCCGCGGCTGCTGTCTTGTGGTGCAGCCCACCTGTCACATCATTAGGTGCAGCATGTGCCTGGAATTCACTTTGCTAAATGAGATTTACAGGCCCCAGTGAAACCCATCCTGCAGCATTCCTGCTTCAATTAGCTAAAGATTAATTGTCTGAGAAAGGGAATGAAAGTTTTACTTCAACTGACCTGAAAATGGTGGGGGGGAGGGAGGAGGGAGGGGGAGCTGGGAAGGGGGGCAGAAAGTATGGCTCAGGTATTCCACATAGGCCTCAGGCAGTGTGGAAAAACGTGATAATTTAAAGGTGCTGCAAATTTCCTACACCTCGTCTGGATGAGTGAAATTAACTAGCACTAAAAGCTGTCAAATTAAAGGTTGACTTCCAGATATTAGCACCTTAAATGTCACCGAATATCCTCCGTCTCTCCCCTCCCCGTCCTCCCTCCTTTTCCTCCCTCAGCCTCTCCCCCCTGTCCCCCATCCCTCCCCCCCGTTATTTTTTGGCAAACACGCGTGCCGGCACACCTGCACATGCACACAAACATCATCCTGCTGCTGTTCCTGCTAACTGCTTGTGCGTGCTCGGGCCGGAGCCGCTCGGTATAAATCTCAGATGTAACCATGGCTACAGAACAACTGGCAATTACAAAATTTCCTCCATTTTTAATGTTACACTAATTATGTTTGAATGTGCTTTAATGGAGAAAGGAATTGAGGAGATGAAACAGTGTTCTGCACACGGAGAGCGGGGGAGAGCCTGTGTCTCCCGTTGTCGACAGATTGAAATCCAAGCCCTGGAAAGGTGCATAGCATCTTGAAAGGAGATGGTGTGCCAGTATAGGATATATGCACCAGTGCCTGCAATACGTGGATTAAAGTTAGCAGTCTGGATCATAACACCAAAACAAGCCCACAAGCCCGCTCATAAATTGGGGAAAAAAAATAGCAGCTTAATTTGTACTTCAAGATTAAAAGATGGTTGCTTGTGCTGCAGTGCCATTGCTTTGGATGTCCTGCTAGCCAAAGGTGAGGCCTCAAATCTTATGCTGGTTTTGAAGACTCATACAACTACGGAATGCTTTGGGTTGGAAAGGACTTTAAATATCATTTAATTTCAACCCCTCTGCTGTTGTCAGGGACACCTTCCACTACGCCAGGTTGCTCAAAGCCACACCTGACCTGGCCTTAAACACTTTCAGAGATGGGGCATCCAGAGCTTCTCTGGGCATCCTGTTCCACTGCCTCACTACCCTCACAGTAAAGAATTTCTTCCTTAGCTTTTGTTCCACCTCTGATTTTGAGTTAGAGACTGATTTTCTCCAATTCTGTGTGCTATAAAATACTGGTAGTGGGGAGTGGGTTTCCATGCTTTGTACAATGTGTAAAATTCTTTGCACTGACTGTGGAAAGCTTTATGGGATCAAAGAAGCCAAACCATTTTGTCACCAACTGTGCTCTCAGCCCGTAAGTCTGACGTGTCTGCTTGTGTTCCGTCACAAGGCTCTGTGTCATCCAAAAGCATGTGTCCCACCAACAAATTCGAATGGAACTGCTAAGTCCTTACAAGTGAGTGCCTCCTGAGCCAGCTGAAGTGTGGGAGGCACACTCCCAATGCTTCTTTTTTATTTTCATGGCATGCTGGTGGGACATGTCCTGCCACCCAGATTATTCTGGGGCTGGGCATCAGCCTCAGAGCTTTTCATCAGCAGAGCCTCGTGGGTGCCCTGCCAGGATGCAGCTACAGCTGGGTCTTGTGCTGGATTGATGGAATGTCTTCAAGCAGGGCAATATGAGACAAACAGAAGTTAGTAAAAGTGCTACTTCTGGCATTTGGAGCTGGGGACACAGGGATGCTGTGCAACAGGTGTAAGCATTTGAACAGTGGGGTTTTTTTTTGTAAGACTCTGATTTGGTTCTATTTTACTGGAGTGAGTCAAGAAAAATAACCAACAAAAACCATTTTGCATCATACTGTTCCATCTTCTTTCTTAACCTGGTAATTTAACATGCATGCACACCCACTGCTGAAGGTGGGGTGGGGATACTGTTACAAATTTCCTTGCAGCAGTGAGCTCTGGATCCCAGCTGTGTCTTCAGCGGCATGAGCCAGCTTGATTATGCTAAAGCACCCCTGGATCCCTTCCTCTTTTGTTTCAGTCTGCACAGGGTTTTAAAGCTTAAACATTTGACATGCTTGGGTAGTTTCTTCTCTAATTTTATCCCAGCTGACTGTGCAATGAGTTTAACTCAGAGCCCTTAGGTGCAAGCCACTTTCCACAATGTATATTAAACCTTATAAAACTGGCTGGTATGTCATTACCCAGAATATAATTACCTATATTGGAATTTGGCCAGGATACTGGGGCTAATATTGTTAGCCTTGCAAAAATTGGCGTGGGACTTTTTAATGACCACATGTGGTCAGTGCCATATGTTTCCAGCTCATCTAAAGGATGGTACCTCTCACACAGCCATGCCCCCTTGAAATCACTTCAGGGTAGGAAAGCAAAAGCTCAGAGGCCAGACAGGACAGACAGTTGCTAGTTCAGACACTGATGACATCTTTGATGTGGAGCAGAGAGAACTCTGTGGTAAACCCTAGCGTTGCATGGCCAAGAGCTCTTACTGACCCAAATTTCCATGTTCCCTCCCTCTCTTTTGCCAGCCTTCATAACCTAGTCTGATAAAAAGAGTCAGTGCCCTTTCTGGACATGAAGTATTTTATGTAAAGCTGAATTTTTTAACAGTTTTCACACAAGTGATTTCAACCACTGAAGACACTAGTTTAGAGAAGATTGGCCTAAACCACGAACTCAATTGGAAATGTTCTATAAAACCCTTTTATTTTTTAAGTACTGTGTGTTCTGTGGCAGGCAGTCATAACATACCCTAACTGAGGATGACTGTGCTTTAAAGTGATTGAGCTAACAATATTCTCATTAAGGGGAAATCGCATTTAAATAGTTGGTACAGTATTTAAATCTTTGCTCTGTAAGACACTATGAAGTTTAGGATAGACTTTCAGAAAAAACAGGTGTAGTTTACCACTACTCTCTGGTCAGTCTGATGTGACTCATCTCCATCTCATTCTTCAAAATGTTCATAAAAACATGAAGAAGCATTGGGGTTTGAGCACCTCTGGCATAGTGTTATTACAGGGTTCAAAATGAAGCTTGCACTGCTTTCTGTTTCCCTCTTATCCTGACAAGAAAGAGTATTCAGTGTTCTTGTCCTTTCTCAGTTTCTCTTTTGGGACTCTTCTCAGACTCCTCAGAGAGACCAAGTTTGTTCTCCTGGACTGCTGCTGTGCATGGGGTTCTCTCCACATTTTTACTTCCTTCTTTCCCTTGAACTGCTAAGCCATATTCTCTTTAAATTGTACAATGAAACCCTCCATTTACTTTAGCCTGCAATAAAATAGATTTTCATTATAAAACATTTGATGGTACTGCACTACTTCTGGCCTGTGTGGCCTTTTAAGGCACTAGTGGTGGTAGAAAAGCGATGACCTACCACCTCTGTTTTAAACCTAATTCTCTCTTGATTGTCAAAAGTTGTGAAAAAGAAATCAAATCTATTATTGGACAAGGTTATCATTAAGGAGGTTGGCAAGCCTCTATCTTTACAGCCTTCAACTTTACAGCTATCCTTTTCTTGAGAGATCATCGTTTGACTTTAACGATCTGTCTTGCCACTGATAGTGTTTAATCTTCCCTTTTTGATTAAACTAATAGAGATAGTTTTGCTAAGTCATCTCCAAGACTCTGTTTGCTTCTTGTGTCCTGGACTTTTGACTTTGTTACAGCTTTTATACTTGAATATAATACAAGGCTGGTATTTGTGACTTTGGTTGTTGATTTCATCCTAAGAATGGTCAATTCATATAATTGTGGCTCCATTTAGATGTGGTGAAGATGTGGCAGAGGAGCATAAAGGAACGAATAGATCAACAGTCATTATTGTCATAGGGATTAAGACGCTCATATTTTCAGCATCTAGCTAGACTTGCCACTGTGTTTGAATAATTAATTGTTAGCTGTGACAAGGCAACCCTTTGCCAGATATTCTTGTTGAGAAAGTACAAACTCCTTTTGCTTCCTGATTACTGCACAGTGACAGGTTTTCTGGAGGCATCCCAGACCTGGTGTGGCTCTTTTGAAGCAGGAATAAAATCACACTTTAGGACTCATCGCAGGTGGAGAGGCATGGACTGGCTGTAAGCAAGTTCATCCCCTGGTGTTAGGAGCGTGTCTGGGCAGGGTTTTGTGCTGTTGGAGGGTGCTCGACTGGAGAGTGCTTCGGGGCTGGAGGAAGCACTGGCTACTCTGCAGGGTACTCAGCCACTACAAAGTGACTTGCTGGTAGCAGCTTTATCTGCTCTGACTTGTTGTAACCTGCATCAGTTGTCACTAAACTTCTGCATAAAAATTTCAGAGATGGATGCTTTCCTTCAAAAGACCAAATTACCTGAACCAACCTAGCTTCAGGAGAAGGGCAGTTTTTAGAGCTATATCCTTGCGATATTCCATCCAGGAGTATTTCAGGCAGTGTGGCACAGGAGGGCTTTGACAGAGGTAGGTTTTCAGTGCATTTTTCAGTGCTTTGAAATTCACTCTTTTGAGAGGGACAGTAAAATGAAGACAGCGAGGGATGGGAGAGATGAGACATGGTGACTTACTGGAAAAATCTGGATCTTTTGGGGAAGACAGGGCTTCCTGCATTCAGTAAAATTGGAGGTATATCTAATTAATAGCAGAGTGCCCAGTGCTTTAGGAAAGCACTTATTAACCCAAAGAAATAATTCATTGTACAATGGATCCCTAGCAAAGGACCTAACTGTGATCCATGCCAGGACCACTATAGAGCTTGGTTTCTCCTTTCATCTTATGTTGTGATGCATATTTGCATCCCTTCTTTAAGCCAATATCAATGAATGAGAAGCCTGTTTTGTATCCAATCGTACTTACTCCATCTGAAGCTCATAAAATGTATCTTTTCACTATTTTGTGACATTGTTTTGGGATGCTGTAGGTCTATTTACTAGGACCTTGTGCACACCCACGTCTCTGCGCAGTGAGGCTGCAGAGATATGCAGCAAATTGTATAAAGGCCTGTCTACACCTTCAAATAAATTTTGAAGTTGACGATCTGCAAAATAAGTTGACCACTTCTACAGCAAGGTGGTGTGACAGACTGGAAAATCTATAAAGATGTTTTCTTATTTGAAAGAAAAATAAGTGCAGAACCATAAATAAGAAGGTGAAGCATAACTACATAGCACACAAGTGTGTATTAAGTAGTACTTAATGGGAACATTTTACAATTTGTTCCTAAGAGCATTGCTGACCTGTGTAATTTTAAGTGTGGTAAAACAAAGGCCTTCTAAATGGATCTGGTGATGCCAACTCACAGACTGCTCTGCAGAACACCTGGACAATTGCAAAGGAAACTGTACTTAAATGTAAAAGTTGCTTTTCAGGTGTACTTTCTGGAGGTTTGAGGTCCACAAAGAGGACATCTTGATATCTGAAGAAAATAGTATTTTACCAGAAGTTTGCAAACACATTTTGGGTTGTTTGGTGGAGGATTTTTTTATTTTGATTTTGTGGGGATTTTTTTTCCCCCAAAAAATTATGGTAGTATTTTCTCAAGGGTTTTGTGAGAGCTGATGAGAAATTTAGCTTCAGTGAACTGTATTGGTATTGTTATAATGTTTTTAATAATCACTTTGAGTGTTCTTTTGCTCTACCCCTGACTGCTCTTCTAAGGGTTTTTCTTTTCAGAATTTAGACCCTTTATACGTATTTCATTAAACCTTACTGATTTCTAATGATGTTTAACTGTCTTCTAAGAAGAGGCAAGGGAGGCAATGTCTTAAGGATCACAAAATGCTTTCTTTAAAAGACACAGTTCCCATGTCAGTGCGAAGCCCCACCATTTTTTGTTTGTTTGTTTATACTCTGAATTAATTATTCAGTAATGTTGAGTTTATTGCTACAGCTATTATTTTCCTTTCAGATACTCAATCTTGAAAGAGGCAATCTGAGGCCATTGCCCCACTGTCCCATTGTCCTCACTCCCAATTGCAATGAACTGTAGGAGACTATTCTCATTCTTTTTTAAAACTCCCCATATTTCTGCTGATACCTAAATAGAGATTGCTGACTTTTGGGTATTTCTGAGAATGTCTGTCTTGCCTTAACGTCTCAGCAAATGGGAGTTCTACTCTAGCAAAAATCTGGCTCCTGGTCTGTATACTTATGGCAACTTCCTCTGTGAATAGTGAGCTCTGTTGTTAATTAATGCAAGCTGTGTTATCATTTCATCTACTGTTGTTCCTTCTGTTAGACAAATTTTCTGTTTATTATAGCTATCATGGTAGTGTTTATAGGCCTTGTTTAAGAACTTGGGCCTCATGCTATACAGAAATAATAATTATTAATAGTTTCCTTTTTTAGCTTGCTTTCTTAAGGAAACGGGTTATGCTGTCATGCTGTTTGTCTGGCGGCCTGCTCCGAATAACTTTGGAATCTTTTAATTAATTTTAACCAAAGTTTACTGTGGGAGTTCTACCAATTTTGTGGAAACTGGCTAACAGCAAGAGAAGGTGATGCAAATTAGGGTTCCTGCTGCAAGGAAAACTGTGTGGTGAGCGCACGTTACTTTCTTTCTGGGAGCAAACATGTGCCTGCTGGCCAAGCAGCATAAATATAGCTCTCGTGCTGCCTCTTCCCTATTCAGTAATTAGGAAATCCGGGAGGGAGGTGCTGTGCTGTGTCCTCATTTTGAACAAGAATGAAAGAGTGGAGGGAGGTTGGAAGCAATGTAGGGGAAGACTTGGATATATTGAGTGGGGATTTGGGAAACAGTCTTCATTAGCTCTGCTAGTCTCAGATTAACTAGTCTTATTTTTTAGTGTACTTGGGAGTGCAGATATTCGCAAGGATTGTAATGGGAGTCTTCCTAAGGAGAACTGAGGAAATCCTTGGGAAATTCTAGAAGTGATGATGATTTTCACAACTAGTGAAAGTAATTCCATTTGCATGTGATGTACAAGTAGATCATTCACATTTGTGTGCATTTGTGCACATTTAAACATGTACAAGTGCATGTTTAAATTATCAGCTCCCTATTTTTATTCTGAGTTTCTTTAGTCATTTATAAAGTCAGAAGAAGTTTTGTCCAAGTTGGATAATTTTTCCAAAGTGGTAATAAAAATCCCAACTATCATATGTTTAACTAGGAGATTACCAAGAATTAATATACCTCAGAGAACATTTAGTATATTTCCCCCCTTCCTCCCTCCTTTTGATATGTGGAGACCTGGTCTGGGTGATTTTGTCCAAGTCCTCGTTGGTGTTGGAGACATTCTGTGAGAGTGTCTACACATTTTTCTGGTCAATGGTCAGCCTCTACTTTGTCCTGCAAAAAATAAGACTTCCTGTCCAGTATACCCTAATTTACCATGTACCAACTTGCCCAGATGATACCAGTGTTGAGGATCTTCCAAGTGATCACTTATTATCTTTTTAGTTTTTGTCATCTGATCTACCGTGTTGCTCCAGTAAGACTGTAATTCTGGATCACTGGCATGAGCTTTGACCCATCTTATGTACATTGGTTGGGACTGAACCTGTAACAATAACCACTTCCAAGTTTCCTTTGGACAAACTTATTTCATTTTATTATTTTTATTTTATTTTTAATGTATTTTATTTTATCTTATTATTTAATAATTTATTTTATTTTTAATTCTTAACTTTTAATATTCTTGATTTATTTTTTATTATTTTATTGTAATTTGTATTTGTTCTTAATATATCTATTTTTGTTGTATTTAAAATTTTATTTAATTCGATTTTTATTTTTTTAATTATCTTTTATTTTTTGTTTTGTATTTTATTTTCTTTTTTTTTTAAATTATTTTATTTTGTATTTTAGTGTTAAACTAGTGTTCTGGCTGGACTCCAGCTTCTGGACAAATTCCATCTTAAGTAATTACATGTTATGTAATAAATTTCCCTATCTGGCGTTAATTGGAAGTGCTATTCTTCACATCCTGTCCTAACATCATCTATAATGTTGCTGTGTGATAAAGGTTGCTTTGGCCAATCCTGGGAATTGCTGCATTTCAATAGATAAATACATATGCACCAGGCAAGTTTCAGAACAAAGCAGCTGGAGAGATATATCCACCTTCTGTGATGCATCACCTACAAAGCCTGAAATCTACCCTCATTCAAATAAAAGTATTACTACTCAAGCATTAATAACCACACTCTCCTCCAGTGGCTGGAAACCTTAAAAAAGAGGATATAAACTAGTTCTTTAGAGTTAAAGGCTCTGGATTTGCTTCATGGTGGCACAGAGACCTTGTTCAGGGAAGGCTGGCACATGTGCAGACGGCCATGCCTTTGTGCATGTGGCTACGGGGGAAGGAGGAAACCTTTGCACACAATAAATCAAGTGAGAGTTCTTTACTACTGTTTCTGCAAAATTAAATTTCTCTAATCTCAAGTTGTATTTACAGTATAAATTATCTATATATATTCAGTCTGTTAGCGTCCAATATAATTAAAGCCAGAAAACCTGTTTCTATTATTGTTTACTGTTTACAGACACTCATAAATTCCTGGGAGTTTTGGCCATGTTGGCTGCCTATTCTGAGTTAGCCTTCCCCTAGTTGCATATTGAATTTAAATATGCAGCCTTAACTATTGAGAATGTTTTCTTCAAGTTCCTTTTGTTTTGGATGGCATGCTGAGACCCATATAAGAAGACAGATTTAAAGAGAATGTGTTTAATAATGCTATGCACAATTAAAATGACCAAGGTCTCTGGAATCACTTTCGTGATGTATATACTTGGGTACACTGAACATAAGTATCATTTTTTTCAGCTTTCTCAATGTTAGCACTGTTGTGTGGCAGAAAGATGGTTTATGGCAACATGGCTAACTATTTTGTATGCCCACGGATTGGGTTTCACTGACTTTTTGGAAATTCATGAGGTAAATCCATCTTCCATATCATAAGCTACCAAGCCTTACCTGACATTCTGCCCTCACAATAATGTCATTGTGTGCTAGAGACCTTTACTACAAGTCCTGAAACAGAGACTATGGGTGAACATAAGAATTTGGTACAGTGCTACTGTCCCATAACTTATTGAGACTCATGTGCACCTTGTTTCTGAGCTGAATTGATGTATCTTCATATTCCAGCAGTTGTGCCTTACTACATCAAGGTCTTGGGGCCTGTCAAGAACATCTGGCACCAGGAATTTCATTTGAGATGTAAAACCTGTTAATTCCTTTTTGTACTTCATGTACATTGTATCTGATGTATGGTGAGCATGTGATTCTTGTTAAAGAACTAGAAAATAGGAGTATAAGTGTTTCTGTGTATTGTTCACTGACATGAGAATTATTGATAGCTATCTGGATACTAGCACATTTCCCATGACTATCCATGTAAATTAGCTGCTAAGAAAATATAAATTAAAATTTTATTATATGATCAAAGCAACACAAAAAAAGGGCCGTCCTTATTTTTTCTGTTTAGAAATCTTTGGGAAGTTGCTTTTGAGTCTTGAATACAGGTTGTTACAGGGAATCAAGTATATAATTAAAGTGAAATTTTAGTAAGTTAAACAATAAGAGTGACCCTCAAACAGCCTTATCATGGCTTGTTTTCCAGGCAATATGTACCCTGATATACAGGCTGGCTGGCTGTAAATCAAAACTGGAAGTTTTATTGATTAGAGTCTTCCTACAGTGGGGATTAAAAAAGCACGTCTTATCTTGCTATCTATTTGAAAGATATAGATTCCTGTTATTTGCTGAAGTAAGGGAATGTTGGCGGTATCAAGTTCTTTACGTGAGGACTGACACAACTAGATGCTCCTTTGAAGATTTAACTCTGTTAGAAGAATAGTCCAGGCACCCTGGGAACAAAACTACTGCATCGGGACAGCCCCTTCGCCAGCCGTCTGATTGCACTGAGCAGGCACTGAACCCTCAGAACCCTGAGCAAAAGTAAGTTGCTTGTTTTGTTTTTTGGGTTTTGTTATGGGTTGGGGTTTTTGCTGTGGTTTGGAATTGGTTCTTTGGGGTTTGTTGTTAGCTTTTTGTTTGGTTGGGCTTTTTTGGTTTTGGTTTTTCTTTTCCAACTGCTGGCTTGCTTTGTGTTAATTTGCAAGTAAAATTGAGTGCAAATTGGTTTTTAGTTACTGTCTTCACTTAAATCACTGCTGTCATGGAGAAGACATTCAGAGACATACCTAACCCAGAGTCTGAGCCTGTATCAATGAAGCTCATTGATGAATCATCAGGAAAACTGTGTGAAGAATTAGTATGTCCCGTATTAGAGAACCTGGGAGATGCCATGTGAAGCAGCTTCATTAATTTTTGGACCTTTTCTACAGAGTCTCAACTGAGTCTCAACTCAGTTAAAGCCAAATTAACAAACAGCTACTTAGCAAAAGTATCCCTTCATCCTCTCAAATCTGTTTTTTTTTTTTTTTTGTTATGGAATTGTTCGCAGTGCAAGTGTTAGACAAATAATGCGTGCACATAAATTACAGCGGGTGATTTTGTGATCAGTAGCACTAATTTCTCCTGAGAATAAGCTTCAAATATTCTAAGCAAACATCCAAACCCCCTTTCAGGGTTGAAGGCTTTTTAGTGGTTTCCATGAAACGGAGTGTAACCAGGGTATGTGGAGTTCCAGCACTGGGTTGGGGAGCAGGGCTGAGCATCATCCCACGCAGGACTGAAGGCACAGAGACCACGAGCTTGTCCCGCTCAGTACCTCGATCAATTCATGAAGCTGGAAATCTCACATCAAACGTGACTTTTATAATGCTTCCTAAGGGTTGTTGTTCCTATCTCTAGAGCTGAGTGGAAAACAGCAATTCTGGTTTTGTGAGCATTTACATTTCTGGTATTTTGCTTTTACATTCACACTGCACAAAACAAAATAACTATCTTCTGTTCAGTGTGGCTGGGATGGAGGCTGAGAGCTTGGGACCTTTGACTTTGGGAGCTGACTAGATTTCTGAGGAGTCAGAGATTTTTGGCCATAAACCAAGTAATGTCTGGTTAGAAACCAATTGATAGTAAGATTTCAAAACCTGATTTTTAGCAGAAGCTTCTTAAAACTTGTCTTTGTCACACAAGTATGTTTTGATGTCAACAAGAAAACTCTTTTTAAATTTTTTTTTATCTCTGTAATTAGGTTTACTCATGCCATACCTAGTAGTTGGCACCCAAACCTGACTGCTGTAATGGAGTAATGTTTGTTTTCATAGATTTTTTCAATAGTTTGTAAACTATTGTGTTTTATGAACTATTCATTTTGGCATTCCAGTTTCTTATTGATGATTCTCCTCATATGAAACATCATGTGTATCACAGGGTATTGTTTCTGCTTTCTTGTCTATTTTTTCTCACTTACTTGAAATTTTATGTTAATATATGCTCTGTGAAAACAAACTATGAAGCCAGAATAGAGTTTTACTCATTGTGCTTTCATCCTTTATCTTAGAGATTAAAGTCAAAGCCACAATGACCTGCAGATTTGGGGTGACCACTTTCTCTGTCCACATACAGACTGAACTCCAGAAAAGAGGACCTAGCACAGAAAAAGCACAGCCACCCAGAAACAGTGTTGAATTCTTCTCTCTGAGTTCTAAATTCCCCACAAAGAGAGATCATCTTGTTTTTCCCTGGTTCATTTTACACATGGTCCATAAGGGGGTGCTCTGAAAGACAAATAACATCTATGTGTAGGTTGTAAACAGTGTAGATTATAGGCCATGGATTTATTTCCACGAAGAGTATGGCATGCTTGTTACTAATCATCCTATTTCAGAAAACATGTCCTTTTATTCAGTGGGATGGACTTTGGTCCCCTGAAGCACTTGAATTAAAGACTCAGTAGTTCCTTCTGATTAGTAAATTTGTGGTCTTAATTTAGTAGCACTACCTGTACTACGTTTTTCCCCATACTGAATTCTGCTCAGTTAAGCAACGTCCAAAAGAATTAAACCAGAAGACAAATGCAGTGTAAACATTCATTTTGAGTTCTTATGATTAATGGAATTGATTTGTGAAAGGATGAAATTATATTGTAAAGTTAATCATCAGAGAAAATAAATGCCTGAAGGATCTAAGCTTAATATATTGGGCTTTTCTTTTCACTGAGTCAATATAGATTGACAAGCCATATTTCCAATTCAAAGAAATGTTAAACGTGTTTACAGATTTCATGAAAGACTCTGAAGACAACATAGCTTTAACAACATTTTCTGTCAAAGGCTACAATAATAACCAGATTTCTGCTCTCAGTCATGCTGGAGTAACTGTCAGAAATGGTAAAATTTGGCCTAGCCATTTTGTAATGCTGCAAAAAATATAATTGTTCAGGGCTTTTCTTTATTTTCTTGTTTTGGTTTTCATCCTACAGGTAGAGGTGACTGTGAGGTGAAGCAATAATATTGTTCAGACCTGCCAGTCATGACTGGCATGTCCAGTACACCAAGTCACTGCCTTGGGTGGAAACATTATAGTAAAAGGTGTTAATGTTTTTGGCACAGCATCATGTTTCAGTGTCCTTTTGACACAGTAGTGTTTCCCCTTGTGCTGAGATGTTGTGTGTGGGATTAGACCCAATTCAGCCGTCACAGTTGTGGATATCTGTGGAAGTGCAGAGTGCCCCTGTGAGCAGGGGAATGGATCCTGCACCACTCTCTCCATGCCTTGAAGTATTCATTGTGTGCTTTGCACAGCTGCTGTTCTAGGTAACTTGTCTCATCCCTCAGATAATAAAAAACTACACTGTATAGATAAAATATTCTTTTGTAAGATACCCCTGGTCGTTTTGTAGGTATTTTGTATTTAAAAAAAAAATCTAAAATATTATATATTTAAGACCCTTATTTAAATACTAGGAGACAATTGAAGTTAGAGGCTCAAACCTGTACAAGTCTTGAATTGTCGTGGTTAATGTTTCATTTGCTGTCCATGGGAGACAATCGCTAGCTTAGGATGTTATGTTTTTTTGACATATGTTAGCAAGCTAAACTTCCTTGCTTGAGGCAAGCATAATCTGCTGGTAGTCCACAAGTTATTTAAGACTGTATATGACTTTGATGACATTCTTACTTCTCTTTGACTTTGTTGTGACTAAAGATCTGAAGCCTTCAGGAGTCATTAAGGAATCATATACTATTTGTCAAATACTGAATGGTAATAACATACAAGTTTTCTCAGCACTTTCATGAGAGGTGCTGTGTTGTGTGACAAGCAGTGTGTTATAAATTCCTTTCATGCAGTTCTTCTGGATCATACAAAATCCAACACATGTAATTCTAAGATTGTCACCGTATTTTATATCTGATTAATTCAGTATTACTTATAGTTTGAGTTTCAGTGAGCAGAATTTGAGAACTAGAAATGGGTTCTAGCTGTTGCATTAACTTTCTATGTGAACTCTCTCTCTTCCATGTAGGATGACAAGACACTGTTTCCTTTCTACTTAAAAGTATGATGTAAGGATGAATTAATTACTTGGAAAGTCCTTTGAGAGTACTTAGAATTGAAATATGAAAATTATTAATATTCTATTATTAAATTCTACTATTATAGTTTGTGATAATAATAGAGCATATCCTAAAGCAAACAAATGGGAGAGACTGATTGAAAATGCATGGACAATTTTAACTTCCAATTTTTCTGACCTTACAATATACCTGCACTCAATTATATCGTCTCAGGTCTCTGATGTTTTCTGGTGTGTTGCCTGTTTTGAGTAATAGGAAAATATTTTTGCTTATTATTTGTACTTTTTATTGCATGTTTTTCACTTTCTAGTTTTGAACAGAAACAGGAATACCATGTTGCAGAGAATAATAACTTTCTTCACATGTATTTCTTGGGGTTTGTTTTTGTTGCATATGTAACCATTAAAAGAGAAAATTAAACCTCAAAATATCTCTGAGCTTTGAGTAATTAAATGAAGTCTGCAATACTTTGGCGCTGGGGATTATTGTTTGCTTGTGTGCTTCAAGGGCAAGTTTAAATATAGAGAACGAACTTTACTGGAGAGAGATTCAATTTGCTTTAAAGAAGGCACTATATAGAATCATAGAATCATGAAATCGTTTAGGTTGGAAAAGACCTTTAAGATCATGGAGCATTTCTTCTGGCACTCTACATTCACTGCCAAATAAATACAGCTGTCTGGAATAGCTCCATCTGGTGAGTCACAGCACACAGGAAAGCCCAACTCTCCACTTACTCTTGTTAGTTCTTTGACAAGTTATCACCTCGTACTTCTGTTACATGGAGATCTTATTCTAAAAATGTCTGTTACGTGTGAAGACTGCACTGAACCAGTCTAACTGTTTATGTTGCTTAAGCTTCTTTTTTTCCCCTCTTATTTCTTCTTTTTCAATGAGAAAAAAAGAAAAACAAGCAAAGCAAAATAGAAAGTTTTTCCTTATTCTATTTCCTGATCAGAACAAATCAGACATGTCAATATCCTGAAATATAGAATCTGATGTTTGAGACCCCAGTGCTTCTCTATAGGCAGCACTTCTAACTGCTGATGCCACCCCAGCCAATGAAGATGTTTATTGATTTAAATTCGTCAATGTTTAATTATGCACCATTACAGAAATGTATGATGTCAATGAAAAAGGAGGATCTATGAATAAAAAATTCTTTGCAGCGGAACAACTGCATGCAGAGCAAAGCTTTTAGCTCTGACTTTTAAAGTTGAACAGATATTTTTCTCATGCAAACAATTTCACCCACAGAAAGGGTTTAAATTTTTCAGGGGAGGATGAAATCATCCATCTAGGAGCACAGCTTCTTGTTTAGTGTGTTCAGGTGTCCACTTGCATACAAAGAAATATGTACATGTCTGCTCTGCAAATACCATCAATTACATGTGTAAGTATGATTGAAGACCCGAAAGAGATCTTAAAACAAAGGAAAATGTATTTAGAAGAACAGATGCTGCAGTGACCTAGCTCCCAATGGGGTGACACAGAATTCTTCTGGAAATGAATGAGTCCTGAAAGTAGCCTAAAAAGTTGAGTTCTGCAGTCCTGACATTACTAAGTGTTAAAACCATCCCTCCTTCCCCCACCAAAAAAAAAAAACCAAACAACAACAACAACAAAAAAAAAACCCAAAAAACACCAAACAACAAAAAAAACCCCAACAAACTGAACAAACACAATATAGTAGTAATTTGGTTTGTCAGATTTCTGGCATAAACAGGACTTCTAATGACTTCACACAGATAACTGTGTAATAACAGTGAATAAAAACATGTAGCTGACAGAGACTGCCAAAGCCCGTTTACATTTGGTTCCCTTTTTTAGGAGTGTGCACAGCTGGACCTGGCAGGTACACAGGTGCTGTGCAGAATTTCCAAAGAGGCTGATAACTCCCCACACTGAGAAGGTGGGCTGCAGATCCCATCTCTCCACGTTGCTACTTTCACTTGCATTTTTCAGCGCGTAGAAGTTTGTTAGCACCAAGGGTAAACCCAGGCTGCAGTATCCAGATGTGGGTACAAACATCCTGAAATTATGATTGTATAATTTATCTTTGGTTTTAATAATAGGAGAACAAGAAGGAGGGTAACACTTTGAAAAGCCCTCTGAGATCTCCAGTTAGTCAGTTAACATTGTTGACTCGCTTCTTCTAAGCCATTATGAATTCAGTGTGTGAAATCTTTGAAAATTATCTAATTGGAGAAGGTTGTCTTGCATTTGACCATTCTCTTTCTGCAAACCATTGATTTGCTGATATATTACAGTCAACCAGCTCAATGCATCATAGAGATATTTTATTGTAATACATTAGCAGAGCAATGGTCATTGATTGATAACTGGGGAGCAAAGGAAGATTTCTTCTGTATATTTTGCTTAAAATAAAATATATTAAAAATAATAAAAAAGTGATGCTGGGCAATATTCTGTTCTCACTCCATTACAAATCCGATATCATTTCATTGACATCTGTGGGCTTTCTCTGGAGTTAAGGTGGCATGGCTGAGAACTGAATTGTTCTTGCATGTGCTATCATGCAGTCAGTATGCTCAGATGCTCTGTTTGTATTTAGATGGAAATCAGATATGCAGTTACAATTTTGGTCAGAATTAGCTCTATTAGTTTTCAGTCAATTTGTATTTAAACGTGTGTACGTATGTCTGTGTGTGTGTGTGTTTATAACGAATAATGAATGGCATGAAAAAGACAGTTCACCTACTAAAAAAGAACCTTAGTCAAATTCATATTTTCATCCAGATTTTGCTGGTTTTCTTTTTTTTTAAAGGGTATTTTTATAAGGAACAGCTTTGTGCCATGGAGAATCGTTCCATGCTAAATGTATCTCAGCTCTGATCTAAAGGGAGCATTTCCACTGGAAAAAAGGCATTGTTTAGTCTTTAGGTCAATTGAATCTTTGGCCTCCCTGCCAAGTCTGTCAGCACTGGTGCCAGTTACTGAGCGTGGTGATTTCTGTGATATCAACACTTGTCTTTCGGGGATTGCGCTGCGACCTTCGTGATCATTTTATACAATCCACTGCAGGGCAGAGTCTTTCTAATCCGAGCACACGGGGACTGTTTTACCATTTGGATTAGCCAAAGTTCATGCTACTGCAATGCAGATGGTGTGCCTACTTGAGATGTGCAGTCCAGGTTTTTTGCATGAAAATTGAATCTTTTGGCAAAAGGCAAGTTAAAGAAAGGGTGACATTCAAGCCCATATAGCGAGAGCAGTAACATACTTTGTTTCATGAAGGCTGGTGTGGGAGTGGCATATACACGTTTTTCTGACCAGTGTGTTTGGGACTGTATGTTGGAGCATGGTATTCTGTTGGACTGAATACATTGGAAACCACACTATTTTTTTATTTTTTTTTTTTTATCTTAAGTGACACTGAAATTCTAGGTTAGAATGTGTAAATTGTAGATGAGTTATTAACTGTTTAAACTGATCCATTGAAAATTATGTTTCTTGCTATAATGTTTTGTTTAGTTTAATAACACAGAAATAATTTGCCTATCCATTTTAACTCTCATTTCTATTAGTATTTTCCAATTATTTTATCCTCTGTTTATATGGATGGTTTCACACTTAGATTTTGTACATTATTGTATATTGCAGCCTTATGCTTGTGTTTGGGTTTGTGGGATTTAAGAAGAATGAACTTGCATTAAAAATTCTCCACTGTACGTCAAAATAGGCTCAAAGGAAACATTTTTTATCCCCATTACCATTTTAAATCCTTCCCTTAGCAATTTGCTACCTGTATTGATATTCACAATTTTGCACTATACATTTTTAAATGCAAGAATGGCCTTAGTATTCCTGCAAAAAATTCATTTTTCAGATGACTTCACAAACTGCATAAAATGTCTTAAAAGCAACTGCAGTGGTAGTAGTCAAACCCTGATATATTTTCACCTGTAGCTTTGCAATCATCCTATCTTTTAAATACCTAAATATAAAAATAAATATAAAAATTTATCTAGAATCGAAAAATCCCTATTTATTTGGGAGCAAAATTTGGGAACTCCAACTGAGAAAGGATATAGCCTAATTGGTTCCAAATAATATCTAGAAGAATTGTAGTTCTGATTCATCATACACCAATTTTTTAGTGCTACCTTCTACTGTTTATGTTCATGGGACTGCATTTTACGTGGTATGTGATGATGCCTGTTCTTTGGAAGAGGAGCATTAACACTGAAGAGCTTGGAAGGTACAACAGACCTAGAGAACAGTGTATGACAAATAATGAGTTGCATCATATTAAAATATGAATTTATGTATGCTTGTGTGTGTGTGTGTGTGCATATAGGCAGGTCTTTTATTTTCTAATTTAAAACAAATTATTTTCCCAGAGGAAATAATGGCTTTCTGCACAGAGACAGTTGCTTAGTTTAGAATTGTATTTTGGCCTTGTCTATTCCTGAACTGCAGTTGAAATTTGTGCTTTTAGACCTTTACTTGTGACATTACATTTTATATTGCTTTGGTGTTTACAAAGAGGAGAAAGTTGTTGGGTCAGGCTTTTTTTAAGCAAACCATCATTTCCTAACTCGCTAGTTCATGCTAAATTGGTTTCCATTTTAGCAATATGGAGTTGTCTTAGTTCTTGAAAACATGCTTCACTGAATCATCGATCACTGTCTTCACTATGATGGTGCTTTTATTTATACAGCTGCATGAAATGTTCACTATGAAGTATTACATTGTATTAAGGGATTGTGGTTTTGTACTTTGCTTCTAACTCTCTTCTAGTTTGCTGAAAAGTTATTCTGTGGTTCATAATCCGTTAAGTAAATGTGGTCTTGTTTTTGGGCTAATTTTGCCTGATTTGAGGTAGGCAGAACTATTTGTGTTATTAATATATTAATTCAATGAATTTAATTCTTCTTCATAGCTTGCTTGTAAATTACATAGATTTTAATACCGTGTCTCCTACTCAAAATTACCAAGCAAATATCTCTTGACAAATACTTGTCTATGGACTGCCATTACACAACTAATGTATTATTTCTGAATCTACTTTTCAAGCTAATAGGGTCATTTTCGTCCCATATATTTAATCCTTTATGTGATGCAGTTACTATTCTAGAGTGTCTGAATGAAGAAAATACAGACTTTTTTTTTTTTTTTTTTTTTTTTTTAAGAAGAAGAAGATAAGTAGAGGCTCAGGTAATTTAATTAGGATACATTAACCTTTTTTTCCCCCTCAATTATCCACATACTCTCATATTCTGGCAATGCTCACAAACACCGTATTTAAAAAAAAACAACAAACCATTTCCTTCTGACTGAGGGATCACGACCTAAATTGCTGAATGCTAGACTTTTTTTGCTGCTTACAGCAAATGTTTACATTTAATTTTCTCTCACTACATTGATACCACAGAATAATGCATGCAATATTACTTCTTAAGAATTTATAGAGACCCTTGTATAGGTACTGTTCCTATGCTGAATGTAGCTATGGCTGCACCAAGCAGTCTAAAAGTGCATTGATGTAATGGGACCCATTTGCCCATTTCAAATTATTAAATGCATGTTAGTGGCAGACATCTGTCCTGAGACTTTGGAGCAGGGCACTTTTTATACATATACTGTTGCATAGGGGCTATTTACCATAGTAAATACTTCAGATGTGAATATGCATTATTGTGTATCAATTTTAACAAGTTCTCCAAATTTCTGCCATTACTGTTCACAGGGAAATGAATAATAAAAAGAATAAGAACAGAATCCAACTTCAAAGTTGGTGTAATCCCATGCTATTTGCACAGCTGCAATCATGAGACATTCATATTTTTGTTGTGAATATTTGAATCTGAATATCAAAGTGAAACTTACAGAATGCCACCCTGTTGACCAACATAATAGAAAATATTAGTACAAATCTCTCAAAGCCTAATTCTTGGGCAGACATGAATAATGTCTTATTGAAAATAATTCTTGTTCAAAGCTACAATGATTTCTGAAATGTATAGAGCAATCAAATCAAGGGAGTCAAGGCTGAATACACAGATAGAAATTTGACCCATAATGCAAAGAATTCTGTTATTAGTAATCTTTAAAATGGAAAGTAATTTTCAAGCATCTTCATTGCAGTAACAGTGTCAGGTCCCAGGACTGGATATATATGCGTCTTTCCTAATCAAACAGGGAAGTATCCAAGCTTTTATTGCTATTCATTATAAAAACAATGTTGTTTAAATATCTGCCTTGATATAAAATCCCCATGTAGAAAAACTACAAGTAATTTTGCAAAGCACAAGGGTTGCAACCAGCCTAATATACTTTACCTGCAGTCTGCTTTCACTGGCTGCCTACAGAGAGGTTAAAAAACAGTCATCCAAAAAAGTCCCAGAAAAATTTTATTCCCTGATTTAATTTCCTATTTGCCAACATCAAATCGGCACTGATTAACACATTATTTCTATTTGGAAAATACAACCAGAAATACAGCAATACCAGAAAAGCCATCTTTGACTCAAAATGTCGGATAAAGCCAACATTTAATTTACCAAATATTTATAGTTGTAGTGTTGCAGCATTTCGAGTAGAGATGAAATAGAAATAAGCCATTCACTGAAAGAAATCAAGAAGGATGACCAACTATTTGGTTTATATATAAAAAACTTGAAAGTAAAAAGGGGAAAAGACCTAAAATAATAATTTTTAAACCCCTAAAAATTGGGATTCATCCTAAAGTTTTTTCAAATTAATTTGCCACAGGTTGTGTTACCAAAGAAAAAATGTATGTTTCTTTGAAATCTTGATATGAAAACTTCATAAACAAAGTGAAGAAGTAGGAGATTAAAATGTTAAAAGGAGAATACAGGGTTTTCTAATGCATGGCTAGATTCCAGATGGCAAAAACTGTTGACTCTGCCCCAATGGCACCATTCTTCATAGATGAGATCCTAACTTTGGAAAGATCAGAAGAATTTCCAGTATTTCAGTGTATTCTGCCAACACTACTCATCATATCTTATAAATTTTATTTTCTTAACTGGAAACTACAGCAATTAAAATGATATCTGGAATAATTAGTGCAGGTGATTGAAGAAACAAAACCTAAGGACAATGGTATTGCCAAAGGGACTGTAAAATATATCTAAAGTAAATTAAAATCTACAAATTAATCATTGTCTGTCTGTATAACACCCAATGCTAATAGAAGGAAAACTCGCATGTATTTAAACCTACTTTTTATAAAAGCTCACTGGCAAAAATCAATATAAAGCTTTAGTGGGCAGAATGTGTGTAATAGTAACAAGTAGAAAGGTTAGTGTAGAAGTTAATGGTTCTATCAAGAATAAAACAGAGCTAAAGTCTGGAAAAAAGCTCTACCACAAGTGGTTCATTAACCTTTGAGAACTCCAGCCTATCTTCAAAGTAAAGATTACAACAAACCTGACTCAGTCACTAGTAGCACTTGTTAGCTCCTGGCTTCAGAAATCAACAGCTTTTTCATTTGCATTATGAAACTATCACAAAGCTTTCATTCCACAAAGATGTTTGACCCTGTAGACTAACTAGATTAGGTAATCCAGGATCACATGGAGCAGTGGGAATGATGGTGAATGCCTTACCTAAGCACAGCACTGTGCACTCCCAAGGAGCTGTGAATTTCATACCAAAATGATCAATAGTGAACAATGTCCATAGTCAATTGGTATCACAATGCCACAGAACTAGCATTGCACTCACGGGGCTGGAGATAATTTTGATTAACTGACTGATGAACAATTGCAGGCTTCCTAAAACAGGTAAGACGTATCAGAGTTTTTCTGCTTGCAGCCTCACTGCAAGGTGAGTGATGGACAGAGAGGCTCAGCTTCTGTCTCTGTTGTGGGTAAACCCCAGCCAGCAACTAAGGACAACTCAGCTGCTCTGTCCCTCCTCCACTCCCCCTGTCCTGGTGGAGAGGAGAATCAGAAAAAAACTAAAACTTGTGTGTTGAAATAAGACCAGTTCAATAATTGAAACAAAGTATAATACAATAGTTAGAATAATAACAATAGCAACAACAATGATAATAGTAAGGAAAAGGGGAGAGAGAGGAATAAAACCCAGGACAGACAAGAGATACACAATACAATTGCTCACCACCCACTGACCAATGCCCAGCCCATCCCTGAGCAGTGATTGATGGCTCTCTGCCAGCTCCCCCCAGTTCATATATGGGGTATGACCTTCTATGGACAATTGGCAGTCCATAGAAGTTCAGGTCAGCTTTCATGGACATGCTCCTTTCCAGCTTATGGTGCACCTTCTTGCTGGTGAGACACTGAAAAGTCCTTGACTCAGGGTGAGCCCTACTTAGCTACAAGTGAAACATCACTACGTTACCAACATTACTCTCATGCTAAATCCAAACACAGCTCTCCTCCAGCCACTAGGAAGAAAACTAACTCTATCCCAGCTGAAACCAAGACAATTTCCATCTTCTATTTCCTCAGCATCAATCACTGCTGCTGGCAGTAGATCCTGGTCCCCTTCTTCCTACAGGTCTTCCACATGTCTTTGTAGACTTTTGCTTTCCACTTACTTTTCCTGGCACAAACATTTGTGATGTTTCATGGTTAATTGGATCACTGAAATCGTCTGGAATAAGCAGAAAACCTGTACAGGCAGTGTGGTTATTCAACCCATAATTCATGCCTCTGATATTTCTGTTCGTATCACATGAAAATGAATGGGAAAGCAAAAATCTGTTAGGCCACTACTGTGCTGAAACTAGAAAAAAATTGTAGAGATTAGTAATAAACTACCACATGTAGTACTGATTTGCAGTTCAGTGTAAAAAATATGTTGCCATGTTGCACATGGTATCTTAGGAAAGGCCACCACAAATAATCCCTTTTGAAGATGCAACCATCTGAATTGTAAGTACAGAAAATTTCTTTTGGGAAATGTTTTTATTTTAATTATATATGTTTATTAATATGCATGATTATTTATATGTAATGCTTTACAACTAGTATCCATGATCTAATATCACTATATTATAGCAGTATGGTTCAATATTATGCATAATTGCATATATTTCAATATATCTTTAAATATGAGAGTGCTATATTGGTACCCCAAGGATTCCTAATCATAGTGCTTCATATTCCCTTTTCTTGCTAGACTTCAGGTTCTGTATCTGGCATTTAGTATGAAATTCAATGATAAAATGAGATAAATATAAAGAAAATACTTTTGGAGGAAAAAGTACTGTGTGAGTTAAAACATAATTTCGTGTGGGAAATTTCAATGGAAAATGCATGAATAATCGTGAACTAGAGTTTCCACTTTGCATTGACTCTCTTGAAAATTGTGCTGATCATTTGGGTTACATCTCTGCAGCTGATCCTAAGATGCTGCTGCAATTTATCTAAATTAAGGAACCCTCCAAAGTCTGTGCACTTAGTTTTAAATCTCACACCAAACTATAATGACACAGGTATATGTAAAATCAAATTCACTTTTGTCATGGCAATCAAGAACATCCTAACAAAAAAAGTCAGTCAGTTTCAAACTAGACTTCAGAAAGACCTTTTCTAGGTAAACTATTTTCAGGATGAAGTGAGAGGGAGTGCACCTTTTAAAAAAAACGTGTTTTTCCACTTTCCTGTGTAATAGAATAGCAATTCAGTTAAAGTATTACCATAGTTGCAAAACCATAATTCAATTTGCTCTGAAAGAACAAAGGGAAAGTTGGTAACTGTCAGATGTATTATGCTGTAATGACCCAAAGATAAAAATGATGGCAGCCAAAGGGACAGTTGGGACCAAGAACCATTAGCTACACATTAACAATTCAAATGCATTTGTACCATAGCCAGTTTATTTCAGTCTCCAGTCCTCTACTATTTTTTCCCATTTCATTCCTCCCATCTTCCCCCACCTACTGCTGTAAGTTTTCTTCCAGCAAGTTTTAGGGTGGAAGTTTAAATGAGCATCTGCCACGGCACCAATGCCAACGCTAGCTGGCCATCAACCAGCAGGGCTACTCTTGCATGGGATGCCTGGCTCCCCTTCGGAGACTGCGCTTAACCTTTATGACATACTCAGATTCCACCAGCTTGGTGCCTCAAATCCCATGTTCCTGCTTCTCTCCAAATTTTCCAGTTGGTAACATATCCTGATGGTGAGGCTCACACCCTTGACCTTCATTATCCTTCGTGTTTCTTTGCAAGTCAAAAGAAAGATTTTTTATTTTATTTCACCTTGTTTTATTACATTTATTTTTTCATTAAAAAAAAAAAAAAAGATAAACAGGAGGGGGATTGGGGGATTCAGTTCATAATTAGGGGAGGAGTCGGTTTTGGATTGAATCCCCAACATGAAATCTGTTATAAATGGATTCTGCCAAATTGCTGAAAAGAGTGCAAATATGTAATGTGCCAGTTTTTTAATAGGTTTAGTTCTTTGGGCTCTTTCTGCAAGTCCAGCCCTTGTGTCATTTCACTGACACTTTGTCCTTGAAAATCTTGTTCTGCAACCTCCTTTTAAAACTACGTGATACACATGCTTAAGCCTTCCCAGCTGTGACAGCTCGAGACAAAAAAAATCAGCCTGGGTTTTGGCACACCTAGGGTCTTCTTCAAGTAATCTCATTTGTGCTTGTCCTAGAACCCTTCTTATTAGTCAGCATCCTTATCTCATAGCCACAGCTGAGGATGGCATTGTGGCTTCCCAAAGCACGGTTACTACACTGGCTAAAGGGACATCCAGATCTTAGTTACAGCAGACACCACCTTTGGAATCCACTACAGTGAAAAGATTGCTGAAGCCCTTCATCTCTTTTATTTCTCTTGCTTGAATGATGGGTTAAACAGGCATACTTAAGAGTACAATAGTTCCAGCCATTTGAAATGCTAATTTTCATCTTGGCCACAATATGTTGAGCATATCAACCTCTTTTATACCTTATTGGTTGTAAAGATAATGAGATTCATTTAAAAGAACAGCAGAAAATCCATGACATTCAGTATTCAGATTGTCCTTAAATCTAGTTTATGCATGCAAGGACTGAAAGCAACTTCAGATATAAAGTATTGTTTTGATTTAGAGCTTATTTATAGCTGAAACGTTACACCTCTGAGAAGCACTTCACACTGAGTAGAGGCAACTGGTAAATACTGATGTTTGCTCCTCTCTTAGAGGGCTTGTTGAACCTTCTAAATGCTTTTCTTGGGATTGGATCTAGTGATCTGGCTATGTATGCTCTTCCTATATTTTCAGTTTATTTGAATGCATGAAGATATAACACAAGCACCTTTGCAAAAGACCAGTCAAAAAAAAACCCAAACATGTTGTTCATCCAGATTGTCTGCTGCTCACCCAATCTGTGCTTTTTGTTTTCCAGAATGTAGTGTAAATATTTCCAGGGACAGATGTGAGAGAGCTCCGAAAACATCTGATGCTACTTCCAATCACTTCCAATGATACTTTTCCAAACAGAGATATATTGCACGTATTTGTTTTATGCAAGTGTTTTGGTTCATGTTATATTTACACAATATACTGACCTATGCTTCAAAAATCTCTTTCTATACAAATAAACAATTCTAATGCCAATACTAGAAGCATGATGAAGAGGCATACAGCAGGAAAAATAGTCCTAAAATTTCAGATTTCTCTCTGAATTTGCAAAAATGTTGATGGCTTTTAAGATTATAAAAACATTTGTAATAGAAGTGAGGGCGAAGGAAAAAACTTATTAGTGTAGAACACCAAATGCAAACTTTTAAGGTTTATTTCCACATTTGTTGATTTTAACCATATTGGAAGTACAGGGCAGCTTCTGACTTAGGTTGGAATTTCTGCTCTGAAGTTCAGTTCACATAGGTGGATATCACCCATTCCAATGGATCACTTCAGGTTTTTTGGATAGCAGGAAGACTTGAGAGCTGCTACTGGAAAGATGCAGGAATTTCTGTTTCTTTGAGCCAAGATAATGGGCATCATGCCTTGGTATCAGGCAATGCTTGCTGCTGACTTGCATGCCTAAAGGCAGGGATTAGGGCATCTTTAATTTCCAAGCTATCCTTCTCTGTAGATATGTGTATTTTAATTTTTTTTTTTTTTCTCTAAACTGTGATTTTCCTGTTGTTTCCATGGAGGAGAAGATCTCTGGAGTCATGGAGAAATAACTCAGCAGAGAAGGGTAAGGCAAAGCAATGTGGCCAACAAGTGTGCAGTTTATCTATCAAGGGCCTATTCAGGTTCACTGCAGTTAATTATTAAAAGTTTCTTCTTGTGCATTAGACTTGCCCAGTCTGTGGGGGACTGCTGTAACAAATGGTATTAGAAAACAAAGATTTAAAATTGCATAGCTGCCTTTAGAAAAGTGACCTTGGAAAGCCTTCTTTAAAACAACAGACCTAACTGTGGGATTTAGCTAAGCTAATTTTGCAAATCTGAGTGTTGAATAAAACTATTTTGTTTTTCCTAGAGCTTCGATGACAAGGAGGACGAGCACTGGAGAAACACCTCCCCTGTGAAGACAGACTGAGGAAGTTGGGGCTGTTCAGCCTGGAGAACAGAAGGTTGTGTGGAGACTTCCTAGAACCTTCCAGTATCTGAAGGGGGCTGCAGGGAAGCTGGGCAGGGACTCTTTGTCATGAACTTTAGTGATACAACAATGAGTAATGGTCAGAAATTGAAATAGGGGAACTTTAGGTGGATATTAGGAAGAATTTTTTACTGTGGGGATGGTGAGATACTGGAACAAGTTGCCCAGAGAAGTTTGGATACCGTAACCCTGGCAGTATTTAAGGCCAGGTTGGATAAGGCCTTGAGCACTTGGTCTAGTGGGAGGTGTCCCTGCCCACGGCAGGGGCCGTTGGGACTGAGTGACCTTTAAGGTCCATTCCAACTCCTCAACATTTCATGATTCTCTTATTATGTAGTATCTCCAGAGTTATGGTAGTGGGTACAAACTGCACCTCAGAGGACTTTTCAGTGGGGAAATTACTATGTGCTTCAATGAGGAAGGAGACTTTTTTCAACAGTATATGAACTTTAGGCAAAGATGCAGAATTTAATATGAACCATGCCTCTGGGATGTCAGATGATGACTGAAGAAATAGAGATAAAAGTGAGGTGGGTTTATTAATTTTGTTTCTCTCCAATACTGTGTTCTAGGAAATCCATAATGCAGACTCTCACCTGCACTTCTGGGCTTCACAGAATATGCTTATCATCACAACGCAATGATTTTTTTAAAATGATTGTTCTCTATTTGTATCACTACAGGACAGAGTTCAGCATTCTCTTTTTTTTAATTCCTTTGTTTTCCTATGGATGAGGTCTCCACAGGAAACTAAGAAAATTTTGCCCTGTGCTATCTCACAGTGAGTTGAAAAAGAAACATCAAACTTAGGTTTTCGTTGTGTTAATCATTTGTTTATTTATGGACGTATTTGAACATGGACTTTAGAAGCCTTATGTCAGTCTGGAGCACTGTGAGGGAGCCAGAAAGAATTGGCCAGTTAGGCTCTGCTTACAGATGCTTTGCCCTGGCAGAGCAATGCAAAGCAGCTGGGTAGCGTGCCTTAGCTTTCTTTTTACCTTCTGTCCTCCAGGTTCACACTGTTGCTTGGACCTCCCTTCCATTCCCCTGTCTATATCTAGTATCCCGTTGTTTCCATGCACTGGTGCATTGATGCATTTTCATCTTGTTCTTCTCATACTCCCCTTTTCCTACTCTCTGGTTATTATTTAAGAAAAGAAATACTTTTACGAAGTGTGAATTTGGCTGTGAATTTTCAAGAGCTCCCTCCTCCAATTTCACCCTCAGAAGGGCTGATTCTCTACTTCTGCCTTGACAAAATATCTCTGCATTAACCCTTTCTCAGCATTTTGTGAGCACAGAGTCAACAGTGATGGTAGACAGAGGGTTTCTACACCGTAATTCAATGAGAAACAGAAAATGTCCACCCAAATGTCAGTATATGAGGAGTTAATATAATCACGAATGGTAGGAAATTAGTCATTTGTAGTAGACCTTCACATTTATCATTAAATCTCTCTGATTCTACCACTGACCTTTCAAAATCAATAAACCAGGCCTCCTGAAACAAGGAAGTTTCCTTTAAAAGAAAGAAAATGGAACTTATGTTTGGACCTTTTGTCTGCTAGATTTTTTTCTGAAATGGTAAGTCACATTTTTAGCCCTTTTTTATCAAGCCAGAAGTGTTCAAAATGCATTACTTACTTAATGAAAGATGATTTTATTCTTTATTTGTCATCTGATTTTTGGAGATCATGAAGTGTATAGAAGGAACGGCTGAAGCATATTTTTAAGGTGACATTCTTTTTTATTCCTGGCAACTGTGGTATAAAGCTGAGTTAAACTCAGTATAAGATCGGTTATAGATCTAATTGGATTTTTTAAGGGCTTGGAATGCTAAATTCTTGATTAAAAGTAGATTATTTCTTGGTTTGTTTTGGTGAATAAAACAGAGTGTGTGTTCCTTGCTGGTATAATAAATGCTAAAAAGTAGTAGAGTTAATCAAAAAGGAGTATTCCAGATAAAGATATTGTTGAAAATATTTCTAATCCATTTCTGTGTTTATTGCCTAAAGAGTGTTATTGACCAGTTTGAAACATTTATTTACAGAGAATTGCCCTTTGGCAATGCTTTCTCCTTCTCTCTTCAATATGCAAAATGTAAATTAATAAATCTCTGTATACAAATGCTGAATATTATCTTTATTTTTATGTATGTGCAAATTATTTTTTATGTTGTTCTTTTCATGTGTCAGTATGCATTGATGTTTTTTAGGGTTTTTTTCCCCCATAACAAAATGTTGTCAGAACCTGTTTGGCTACCAAAAGCAAAAGAGATGAGTTTGATGAGAGTAGTTTTGGTTTTTAAGTCTGTCTCTCTGTCTCTAACAGATGTCCTCAAACAACAGCCAGATGCCACTCTTCTGACCTTGTAGTAAAGAGATGAAGCCCCTTCCTGTGCAGCCCAAGTCCCTCTTTGTGGGGTGTGTCAGGAGGCTTGAAGAAGAAAAGAAGTCATGTCTGTCCTGGCAGGTAGAGGAAAGGTGCAGGTGTCAAGTTTCTAAGCTAGAATGACTTTAAATTTAACTGTAACTTGTGTATTTGTCAGTTCCTTAGAAAATTAATCAAATGTCCAAAGATCAGATCTGATTTTGACAGCCCCCTATATCCTCAGGACACACAGTGTCCAAATATCCATACTATGCATACATACCCACCAATATAAACTAGGGATCTGTGAGTGACAGTAACATAATGTGTATAGTGCATGCAATGGAATGGAAATATCACTTAGTAATGTACACACTGAATTCAAACTTTCACAAAAATAGCTTCAGGAAGCCTGGTGTTTGAAAACACGATATATTTAACCAAGTGTCATTGAGTAATAAGGCAAAGGGACAAATTTCAAGATCTACACTAACACAAAGTCAATAAATGCATGTGAAGTCCAAAGATTTGACAGACAGATATATTGTACAAAAAGGATTTCTTGGACAGATTCTGTCAATATAAATATATTCTGTCGACATACATGTGCCTTGTCATGCTGCCTTGTCATAATTGCAGTCTCAAGAGCTTTAATTATCTCTTTAAACCATCCGTATTTACATTTGGTTTGTCTCATGGTCCTTCATTGCTAATGTGTCACAATCTTTTTTTTTCCCATGTGGGGGTGACAACTGGTCACTCTTCATTAATAAAATGACAAGTCTCTTATCCGTGTTGTATTCACAATAGGCTTTAGAAAGTTAAACTTCAAGAGATTAAATTCCCTCTGTGGTTATCCTGCAGAACACATTCTTCAACAGGAAATGCTTATAGGTCCTTGTTTTTCTTCTGCCAAGACTAAATTCTGTGTTCCAAAACTAAGTAATGTTGGGATGAAAATAAGAATATGAATTCTGCAATGAAACAGTGACACGTATGGTCAAATTTTATAAACTGTAATGTAATAAGGAAAAAATGTATTCCTGTGAACACTGTCACTTCACTAACAGGATAAATACATAGAGAAAGTCTTCTAACACTGTATTTTAGATACTCTTCATGAAATCCAGAATTAGCCCTAGACTTCACAGAATCACAGAATAAATGAGGTTGGAAGGGACTCTCGAGGTCATCCTGTCCAACACCCCAGAGTCACCTACAGCAATTGCCCAAGAGCATCTTTAAACAGCTTTTGTGTATTGCCAAGGATGGAAATTCAATTTGATCAGACTTATGAGTTCATATATGGAGGTCAGTACCTTGTTCTTTTCATTAAAATTAGTGAGAGTTAAAGATAGGTAGCATTTAGTAATGAGGAATTTTTGCACAATAGTGTGAGTGAAACAAAATTGTTTAGTGTCAGTTTAGTGTTTCCTGATTTCTTTCTCACAGACGTGTTTCTCTTCCTCTCTTGGGTGAAACCACAGAATTTGCTCTATGATCAACCATGAATTACTGGTACCAGTGGACCCTGAGGTGGTGATTCTGGATACCTGCCTTAATATCTGATAAGAGTGACAGCAATGATGGTGCCTTCAGGTGAGTTTCTTTCTATTTAAAGTTGTAAGCTGCCCTAAACAGTGGATATAATTTTGCTGAACACAATATTATCTGAAGCCATTTTCCAACAGGAAGAAAGACTGTCCCAGTCTGTTAATTTAAATAGGAATCACAGAAATTGATGTTTCAGAAGGTGGTGTTTTCAAAGTGTAGAAATGCAGACCCTAGTTTCTGGGCATGCCTGAGACATGAAAGTACTTAAGCCCAAGTGAATTTGTCAAACAAGTGACAAAACAGGTATTTCATGGGTCAGGGTGGGAAAAGGCAGTGCATGTGTAGCTGTGCCCTTTGCCTTTGGCAAATGCAGGTGGCAGTAGCTGTGAATGTGGCACCGGCACAGGTGATACACCTGTTCTCCAAAGGCCTACTTTGGTGCCCTTGGCAGGCTTAGCTTCATTTCAGCAAACAGAGCAAGAGATGCAACACTGGAGAGTCCAACCAGCCCCACCAGGAACCTTGAGCACCTGGATCACAGAGGATCTCTGAATGCATGATTATAGGACTAGACAAATACTGAGCAAGAGGTTGGGAATTCCTGCATTTTAGTGAGGCCATCATATGACTCTCAAGCTGCTATATTACCCATTTGAATGTAAAACTTGGGCTACTACAGTACTAGAATAAGATTGGTTTCAGTGTGTCGTGTCTCTGACTGCCACAACACACTTAGACTTAGGATGTGGCTTTTGTGGAGTTTATGTACTTGTGCTGACTTCTTCCTCTTAGAAATCAGCTACAACATGGCAGGATTTGATCACCAGACAGTGGTTTAGCTGGGAAGGAAGGAGACACAGTCTGACACTGAAGCCGTGGCACTTTGGCCATGCAGATACTGGGGCATGAGCCAGTTACATATAGGGCTGGTTTGAGTTTGCCTACAGCAGATTGCAGAGACTGCAAAGTAAGCATTGCCCAAGGCAATGAAGCACTCCTGCAAATTTTATTATTCTTTAATGGCTTTTATCAGAAAGGGAGTGTTTAGGCCTAAAAAGAGGGTAAGTATGGAAGAAAATCACCACCTCTGTCCAATGGGACCACTTAGAATGAGGATTAGTCATAAAACTTAACAAATGCTGGAGACATTTACAACTCTCTTCTAACGTAATGGCACCTATACCAAATACTTACATTAAATTACAAATTTTATGTTCCATAATGCTATGCACAATAAATTAGCGAAGCCTCTATCAATCTCGATGTGAATATGAAGACAAACCTGAAAAATCATGTTTATTGTTAAGGATAAATAAAGTAAAACACTTTATTGCTCAGTGACAAAAGATTATAAAATACCTTACAAAAATAGAGCACATGCTATAGTCCATGAGAACAAAAGGATTGTCTGATTATAGACAAGATCTAAAATTCAGGAGGGAAGAAAAAGGTGAAGTTTAATGGTACTATTTGGTATTAAACTTTAACTTAGGCCAGTAAGAATGAAATAAAACTTTAAGGAAATCAATTCCTAGATTAAAAAAAGAAAGTATCTGTTGAAGGTTAGTACTGTTATAGTGAAAATTGGTGGCTTATTTCATTGGAAAATGCAGCATTTAGTTTCCTGTATGTACTCAAGTTTGTTTTCACAATTGGTGAGATACATCCTACTTTCTCTTCTCAGATTTGACTTGAGTCATGACTAGGAACCAATTTTTACTACTGGAAAAAAATAAATAAGAAAAAATCTACTCTACACTCAACATAAAGTTTTTCAGCCTGATTGATCATAAGGTTCTGTAAAAAAAATGTAGGGAAACAATGCTTAAGGTTTGGCTGTGCTGCCTTCAGACAGTGTGGCAATGCAAGAGGGTGTTAGAGTGGAGCTGGTTGTGTAAGAGCATGGTAGGTGTACCTTGCTGGAACTTACCACATCTCACACTCATTTGGCCTTGGGCAGGCATTTTGTTGCTCAGGCTCTCATCTCTAATCCAAGATATGGCAAAGTCTAATATATGTGCTTAAGGACCTCAGCACAGAGTACAGTAGGTCTTACTATGTTTGATACTTCAGAAACAAGGAGACCTCAGTCTCATTTACAGCTTTAGCAAAGTAATTTGAAGTGTTCTTCTTGCATTTTCAATTTCATTACATCATTGTGGTCTACAGACATAATGCAAAGATATCTATATTTGTCTATATGTATTTATTCAACTAGAGGAGTAAAAAGTCAGATACTAAATCCCTAAAATGGAATGTTAAATTCCTACAACACAAAGAGAAGACATCTGCATATCCTTTTAATTTTTTTTTCCTGAGCAGTTTCTAATGTCACAGATGTGAGTAAATATTGATATAATTAATTTTCATAACCTTTTAAACATGTAGTAATTTTCTACTAAAAAAAATGAAACTGCGAAATTGTGCTTTAGAAACTTACATAATTCAATATTGTAAAGACTAACCAACCCTGAAATAGTATAATAAATGGGAGACAAAAGATGTTCAGGATACAAATGCATGACCTTTGGAAATAAATAAATAAATAAACAAACAAAGCATGGAATTGTCAGTTGCAGTTGACTGTGGTTAGATTTTCATTGGCGGTAGCAGAACATTGATTCAATAAAACATCATTCAGCAAACTGTCCTTTTTCAGCAAGACATAAATATTTGCCTAACTTGTTTAAACCCCACAGAGCTTAATTCTATGCTAAATCAGGTAGTAGGGAAAATGATGCTTAAAAGCAAGGTACAAGTTTCTGATCTCATTAGTTCCTTGCTTCCTCTCTCAACCTTTGCTACTCTTTTAAATCCTTCCCCAATTACTACCTTTTAACAACTGAATTCCACTTCTTTTTTACATATAAAAAAGTGTTTCAACCCTCTGAAACAACAGGCATAGTATAGTGTGAGGCATGTATCTGCACACCTGGAACCCTCCTGCTGGCTTGGAACTCTTTGCACCTGCCAGAGGGGGGGAGAGGGAAAAGCCAGTTCAAAAATGATAAAATCACATTGCTTAATACTGATTACCCATAGTTGTTTCACTTGTATCTGTTTTGTTTCATTAACTGAGGTTTGCTTCTTTTTTGATGATGTGAATAATACTGCTATGCTTTTATACTCATGAAAGTGTACATAAGTACAGCTGGAATGAAAACTTGCCTTTGTTTCCAAACAGGTAGTTTCACTATCTGACCAAAGTTAAAGGTTGGCAGAAGAGGATGAAAACTCCTTTTGGATGACTGGAAATTTTGGTGTGAGCAGCAGTAATTTAGTCTGGCTTCTGCTTTAGTAAGTGTTTTATCCATGGCCATAGTGTCATGGGGACTGGAACTAGTGCCATGGCTTCAGAGGAAGCTTCACAGCAAATCCTGGTTGGGTTTGCTCCTTGAGCAGCAAACAACACAGGATTGGCCTTACCATCCAGCAGGCCAGTAAAAGCAGAGGTGATGTCCAAGATCTGGTTTCTGTTAAAGGCATCTGCTTAGATGTGGGTATCAGGAACACCAACTGGATTTATGGGTAAGGCTAAACTAGAGGAGGCTGCAGCAGATCTTAGACCTGCAGAGAAAACAGTATTGGCTGTGGAACAGTGTGTGTGTGCAACTCCTGTCCTGGTACCCATCTGTGTGAGAAGAAAAACAATGGCTACTTGAGCTTTATTTCCAAGAAACTTAGTTTCAAAACACTCTTTTATTTCTGCCCCTGACATCCTATCACTTTCACTGTTATCTGGCAACTATATTAAAATATTGATAGGCCTGGGAAAAATATAATCTAAAAAGTGCATGTGTCTTCCTAGGATGACCGTGGCTGGTGATTATTATATTAGATCTGGACTTTGTCCTAGGATGTAGATCAGTCTTTAGTGATGGTCTATCTTCTGGAAACTGCATAGTTTGTATAAAGCACGTGAGAAGGCTTCCAATAGCAGTCCAAACTTTCTAAAAACAGAAAACCCTGGAAATTAATGACTCTTTCTCCTTATAGAGAAAGATAAAGACAGGAAAATGGTGAAGAGGCAAAGTTAAGACAATTTTATTAGGAAAATGAAAATTTCCTGTAAAAGTGAAAAATAATTCTTAATTGAGAGAGCATATAGATAATGATAGCTACAGTTTTTCAAAATAGTGATCCAGGAAACTTCTGCTGTCCATCAGACAAAACACTAGAACCTGTTTTAATGTGTACAAGAAAGCTCCTCATAACAGTGCCCATTAGCAAAAGACTGCACACTCTTTCGTGAGTAAGGAAGGAAATACTTCTACAACTGATTATATAAAGAAAGGAGTGACAAATTAAAAAAAAAAAAAAAAAAAAAAAGGATTAGTGAGTCTTTTGGATCTTACCATAAAAAAAGTGAAGAAAGAAAAAGATTTTGAAACTAGACCTGAAGACATCCCAATCACAGAAGCTCATGAATTGTCAGCAGCCTCTCTAACCAGATCAGTAGTAAAGCTTCTGACATATTAATGAAATTTGTTGCAAGTATTCTTTAAGTAAAAGCAGAATTGCCACAGCACAGGGTTTTATGGTAATGGAGGCTGAATAATGAGAAAATGGAGAGTTGTCATCTAATCATGAAGATCCCTCCCCTTTGAACATAAAGCGCATAAAATATCTGAAATATTAATATAATTGTACAAGGTCCTGAAAATCACAATGAAAATATTTTATGAGTATCCTTAGTGTGCCTGTGACCTATAGAGATCATTAATTTGAAGCCTAATAGCCTACCTGATACTGTACAACTTCCACAACCTGATTTGGCAGAATTGTATTATATGTATAATATTGTTAATAATGTATAACATAATAGAATGCCACATGGTATTATAAAAAACAGGACAAGTAGATAATTATCAGTATTACAATATGCCAGTAAGAGATCAAAGAATACAAATGTTATATGGACAAATGAACTTCTGATGATGCACTAATTTCCTTTTCAAGGAAAGATTACAACGCTGGGAAAAAACCCCAAACAGACAAATTCCCATTGCTTTTGTCTTTAATACAAAAAAGAAAAAAAAAGTATGTAGAAAATTAGAGGCTCAGTGCAGTAGATTTTTCTCACTTAAAAATATAATTTAAATTATTAGAAAGCACTGTAATTTTTTCAGATCAAGGATACTTGATTGTCCTTATCATCTGTACTTTTCTGCATCCCTGCCTGATATACCTCCTTATCATTTAACTAGCTAATCAATCACTAGACTTTTCCCTACATTTTAAGCACTGGAGAAGAGTGTCTTTCCATAGCAAGAAAGGTGGCGATGTGTTGCCCTTACTCTGAATCACCTCTGCTCACTTTATCATCTACATCCCAAAGCTTAAAATAGAGCGATTATATATTAGCATTCAACGGGGCCTCTAAGAATTGCACGAGTAATATTTATTAAATGTTCGCTTTATTAGGATTAAGATTGCCTGTAGTTGTAGAAATCTTCTGCAGAAAAAAAAAAAAAAGTAATTAGAAAGAATGAACTGAAAATGATATATTATAGTAGTCTGCACAGGCAAGGCATTGCCTCTAGTGGATCAGGGCTTTGCTTAACACTGCACGGAGTACGAGTGCAGAGAGGAGCATGGAAATCCTTACCTGACTTAGTTCTGACAAACCAAGCGTGCCTGGCTTAGCCTGCCAGTACATTAAACTGCTGAATGAGACACAGTGCTGTGACATCACCTATCTCAAAAGGTACAAATGACTCCTAATTTTTCAACATTCTCACCTACTTACTTTCCTTTTTTTCTGCTCGGTGGATCAGAAGCGCATTATTAAGCACAATGAGTGAAATGCTGTGATGACCTCCATCCTTCTGCTGCCCCTCCTTTTGAGGGAGCCTGTGGTTTGCATATCTTAGAGAGACAAGGTGATATATAAGAACAAACAATATGTTGACTCCATCATGACTTACTATTTTTCTACCAAAATATCCTATTCTAAAATGAAGTGGTGCATAAGGCATGATTCCATTGAGAAAAATATTGCTGCTTTCTTTAGATTTCTGTTGACATGCGGGGAAAATGGTGATTCTGCTTTAGATTCAACAATATTTAAAAAAAGTTTATATGATTCTGACTTTTATAAAATGCTTTTGTGAAATTACTTGATTTATATTTCTGTGAATGCCCACACCCCCTTTAAGTAAATCTCATATCTCTCATTTTGTGGCTACTGTTGTTCAAGAATGAGAGTATGTGAAAGAATAGAAAATTTTGTATTATTGTGAAAATAGAAACTTTATTTTTGATATTGAACTATTAAGCATGTTTGTGTTCATGTTCACAGACATTCTCAAAGAGTAAAATATTTGGTGTCACACAAAAAACATTCCTCAAAACATATCCTATGAGACTAATTTATGTGGTTTTTAAAGAGTGAAATTAGCAGGAAGAGACTTTCTTTTTCTTCTGTGTAATCACAATGCCTGTCATAGTAGAGTCCTCACTTCTCTTTCTATGACAATAATATAAATAAAATAGTAAATACCATTGATGCTATGTCTACATCTGTGAATGAAAGCCCAAGCGAAAAGTATGAAACATTTTGCTATGTGCAATACAAATACCTGCTGAGAGATAGTCCTGCCTTGGAAAGGCTTAGAATTTAAATAAACAAAGAGCAGGTGGGAAAGAGGAGATAGAAACTTAGGCAAGCAGATGTAAAGTGTCTTGTCTAAAGTCACAAACAAAATCACTGGCTGGCAATAGGTGCCTAGGCTCTAAACTGTGTTGCCTCACCAGCAGTGCCTGTATAAAGGTGCACCGACTGCTTTCCTGCAGTGCATGTGGGTAATCAGATCTGACTCAAACAGAGATTAGCAGTGGAAATGTATTCAGCCCTGTCTGTAAAAGGCCAAGCTGACTTTCATACTCCAGGTAACTGCAGTGGTTATCAAAGCAAGCATCTCTTTAGCCATTAGTAGTAGAAATACCTACAGGAGAATGGAAATAACAAATATGTTTGTCTTGCACCTTCTGTTTTGGAAAGTGATTTCTGTACCTGTTAATCTATGCCAGTTGATAGGGAGAACATGGTTCTACTACTTTGGTATTTCATCAAACACATTATTTGACATGCTTTAGAATCTGATTTAATATCCTTCTAGGTCTGTACCCCAAGGCTGAGATGACTAGTTATCATATGCATTTCTAGTTGTTATTCAAATTTTTAAAGCTAGAAATAATGAATCCTCATTTCTTATGGTTTCTTCATGTTAGTGGTTTTCAAAGTAAGGTTCCTTTTCTAGAGTCATTGCCCATTTATTTCTAAATTAATCAGCCTTAAATTTTTTGTTAATATATTTCTTGGAAAAGCACACGTTTCTCAGATGTTCTCTCTACTGTGAAGATATGGGGCTGTGAAGTTTTTGGAGGACATATGGGAAATGTTCTCTTTAGAGGATTTTTCTCTATAAGAAATAAAATTTTGTTTCCACAAGATCAGTCCCCCACCATCAAACTAGAAGAGGGCATCTTGGCTGCTCTTTGGTAAGTGCTAATTAAGGAAGGACTCTGTTCCCTCAGATAGAACAGTGCTGAGCTACTCCAATGACATCGATTGTGCATTTGTAATCAAGACTCAGAGGCTACCATAGGATTAGGTACAAAATCAAAAAGTGTTATTGAAAACGCAAATTTGCTGAATCTAGCAACTGTAAAGTACTCTAATCTGCAACAAATAAATTGAAAAAATACTTAAATGACATCAGAGTAGGAGAGAAATCAGGGAAACTTTAAGAGCTCCAAGAAGTACATGTATCCATATTTAGACCATTTACATGTTTTCATAAGACCATATGCTGCATATGTAAGTCATTATGATGAGTTACAATTTCTGATTTTGCAAATTTAACCTATCAGTAATCTACACATTTCGATACCACTCTCAATCGTAACATTTTAACTACAGTGATTATTATTAGGAGGTCATAATTTGCCAGCTATTTTCCTTCAGGCTATTGGCAGCTAAATACAAAACGCTCTATTTGATGTTCTGACATTTTCTATTTTCATTTCAGATCTGACTTTTGCTAATACTGATCTCTATGTAGGAAAATATGCATGTGCCTCCATGCTATCTTGAAACACTGCTTGTTCTCCGTTACATTCAATTATATCACAGTGACCGCAAAAATTACCTAATGTTGAGGGGAAATGAAGAGGGATTTCAATTTCTTATTTCTGCAAAACCTTGTCTTGGCAAACCAATTTATTTTAAGAACTGTCCAGTCAACAGCTGGTCTGTTTTATTTTTTTCTTTCTCTAATTGCTTTTATGCTCAAATTCAGCAAATGAATGTATTTATGGTTAGGTTCAATCAGCAGGATTCCCTTCATTCTTAGCTGTAAACTCATGAAAAGATTTCCTGGAAGAATACTTTTAAATGTTGTCTTTTAATTACATATTCAAAAGTTTTGCCTCATCCTTTATGCTTTTAATAAAGAATGGCAAGGAACAATCATTTACTTCTGTCTTCATATTCTGAAATTTTCACTTACAATGTGCATAAAAAATCATGTCTTACACTCCTTCTGCTAGCATTGACCTCATATGTACTCAGGTGCTGCTATTTTCATTTAATTTGAGAAAAATAATAGTTGCTAAACAAACTTTGATTTTCTTATACTGTAAATAAAGAAGGAAACATTTTCTATAACAATAATAATAATGTATAATAATCTGTCTTTACAGCCTCAAACTGGAGGCTTAAATAACTGTGAGTGCAAGATTCCATCAATAATATTAATGGGAATAATTTAATTCATTAATTATTTAATTTTAAATAGTATAGATCTATCAGTCTGAATTATGTGAGTCACGTATACAAATTGACAAAAATGCAGCACCATGCCCTCAGAAAGGGGTCACTGTTTGCGACTGAACTGAATGTCCTTTATGGGGTAATTTCTGTGCTCACTAACATCAAACAGTGTGTTTTGCACGCATTGGCATGATTTGATCCAACAGGAGAATTTTCCTCCAAATTTCCTTTTTTAAAACATGTGCAATATTTGTACCCAAAAACACCTCACACCAGCTACAGACTGGACCTCTTGACTTGTAGAAGTTAGAGATGGAAAAGATCTATTATGTCCTTTACTCCATTCCTCTGCTCATGTGAAATTGTTCTGAACAATCTTTTTGAGAAGATACTGCAAAGTATAATCCTGCCTCTGCAGGGGGATGGACAGATGACCTACCAGGTCCTTCCCATCTAAAATATCTCTCATGTTATGACTAACTTCACTGTCCTTCTTATCTCCCACTTACAAAATTCAGGGACCAGACATGTTCATGGGAACTGCTCATGACATAGGCTCTTGCTGCTGCAGTTGTCACTCTCTCTTTCAGGCTTCCTTCCCACAGTAAGTTGTCATGTGTGAATTTCTTTTTTCCACAGTATGTTGAAGCTCCTGTCTGTTGTAGGTGCATGGTGAAGTGTGACTTGTATTGCTGAGCTGATATATTTTGCTAGTTTTTGCCATTTCTCTCTGGAAAGACTCCCTTTTTGCTTCTGCTATCATATACTGTAAGAGCTGTAGCAAAGCAATGCATGATAACTTTCATTCTGAAACATACAGATAACATCAATGAAAGGATGTTAAGTCATCTACATAATTAAATAGCAATTGGCCTTAGCCATTACTCATTATAGTGTAGCTTTTTGTCATTCTGTTTGATGCTAAAGGATGTTCAGCTGCTTGTAATTGATAGAGAGGTTTAATCTGCAGTGGTTTCACTGTAATGAGCCAAGCATGAAACTATTTTTTATGTTAAAAGGACTAAAAGATCCTTGTTTGGGAGGCAGCCTGTGGACGATGCTTGGGGTTCCTCAAATTCCCCAAGTACAGAAATCAGCTTTTCTTCTGTATCAGTTGATTTTCATAAAGTGTAGTTCAGCAAAGATTGCTTTCACTTCAGATGTAAAAATGCAGACCTATTCACAACAATTGAATCACACTGAAGCTATCAAAATAATGTGTTTCTAATCTGGGGACTCAGAACAGCAGAGGGCTAGAAAGAAGCACTGAGCATTTTGCCAGAAATTAATCAGGAAAGAGCTTTCCTTAGTCTTTAAATGAGGCTTCTAAAATTTGTAAAATAAAATGGATGCATTTGAAAAGCAATAAGTGGATTATATCATGCAACTGGGTTTTATGAAATTCTTAGCAAAATCCATAAATATCATGTTTGAGGGAAAGTCAACAAGAGAGCTTTGAAAATGGCTCATTTTTATCATTATTTTATAGTAATATCTCTAACATATTAATAACCATGGCTGGAGATAGTGTTATAAGTCATATTATCTTCGTTAAGTCAGAAGAAGAAATGTCCAGCTAACTGCACTGTAGGGTTCTGATCTGTTGTCTTTGAATAAACATTTGCAGTGCTTTCATGTATTACCCAGCTGTTTGAAACTATCACTGACAATTTTTACATCCTATCACAGGAGCAGCAGAAATAAGTGAGATTTACTTACAACACAGATGTTCCATGTAAGTGTGAATTCACCTTTATCTGTGGTACAGTCTAATACTCTGAGTCATTATAGCTGAGGCATCGACAAACGTTTGGTTTTGCCAGGTCCAGAACTGTGGCAGAAGAGTAGGTATGACACCTGGGACATAACTAGCAAGAGCTGGTCAATGAGCCCTAAACCAAATGAAAGACAGAAGAACTTTTAGGCCAATGTTAAGGATCATCAGCTACCCAGCAGTCAGAATATCAATAAAAACTTAAAAACACACCTTTTTCTCCTTTACAAATTAACCCTGCACCAATGGTGAAGAATTCCTCTGAGATAAACATGTCAAGACACTGGGAGGCTGATAAAGTACAGTAAATTCTAGAAGGAGAGCAAAACCTGAGTGAAAAACAAGACACCAAACTACAGAACAATCTAAAGAAAAAGCCACACACAAGAAAACCCACCCCAAAACCAGACTGCTTCTTCCAGATGAGTGAGGTTGATCAGGAAAATATTCCATAGAAACCGTCATAAAATCTTTGGCTAAATTAATAAGCTATTCTAGTTTGAAGAGAACTCTAGAAGCCACCTAGTTTATCTCACTTCTCAAAGCAGGTGGTGTCAGATCACATTGCTGAGTGTTAGGTGGACCTTGAACACCTCCAAGATCAGAGGTATCACAACCTCTCTGACAACCTGCTCCAGTCTTTGGCTGCCCTTATTGCCAGCTCTGAAGACAATACTGAGAGGAGAAAAACAATCAGTAAAGTGAAACTAGAAATTCTGTATAAGACCCATGCTTTACTCCTCATAAAGATATCAGATGGGGGAAATCATATTCTTTGTGCATTTGAAGAAACTGCATCAGAAGAATTAAATGAAATATAGGGGTGCATTCTCAAGCATGGGAGTTGTGGTTGATGGCTGAGAAGTGACTTGCCTAATGCAAAAGACTAGAGGGAAATACACTTTTGTGATTAACATGGTTATTCTGTTTTCTGCATCAAATCAGTAGGATTCTATTTGTGATAGTGGAAAGTTTTGAACTGTCCTCCATGAAATGGTGAGCAAGACTCTTCATAGTGACAAGAATTTGCTATAAAAAGAGATTTTTAGAATTTCTAGGATGCATAGACATTCACATGGCTGTAAAAGTAATAAATGAATATACAGATCCAGGGAAAAATACAGGGAGATTTACAATTTTTTTCGTTTGTTTTGTTGTGTTTTTTTTTTCTCAGAGAAAAGATCAAAACAGCAATGCATTCGTATTAAAAGAAAAGAACACTGCTTCTTCATCAACACAGAGTAGAAAACATCATTGTTGTTTTATAGGTTACCTAAAGGTGTGCTTTAATCTGATTTTCAGGTAGAGCTTTGATCCTAAGATAATCACAATCACAAAAAAAAGCAACACAATCATTGTCAAACAGACCTTTATTCTTTTTGGTACAACAGTCTAATTAGAAGTTACTGACATTCCATTCCCTGAGAAAATTCTGGTATTTCAAAGTTTGATTTGATTTCATATCAGGATGAAAAATTTACATTTAAATTTTTTGTCAAAACAAATATTTCAACTACCTCAAAAAATTAGTTTTTCACTTGTCTGGTATGTTACCGAATGAAAAAAAATTTGCATTTGAAACAAAACATCCCAGTAATATCCAACATAATTTTTAAATTAAATTGATACATTCCAAAACAATGTGTTGATATCATAAAATCATAATTAAATAATGTACTCCAATGAATTATAAAAATAAATTGAATTTTTGCTAATAATAAAGGTAATCCGTGATCCTAAAGATTACACGAATCTCTGCTCCTAATCAGTAAATGGTTTTAGCATGAGATTCTGTTGAATCAGTGGGAACAGCATCCAGTTTCTGGAAACATTCCTGCATAGTCTTTTGTTTTGGTTTGCAAGATTATTTTCTATGAATCGATCATGAAATATGTTGACACATAAATTAGTTATACACCTCAATTTTAGCAATTAATATAGTATAGGTGTGAGCTGCAAACAGTGATTCATCAGTGGTACTCCACTTTGGGCTAGGTGAACTTGCATCATAATTTCCCAATCAATACTAATTTGTGACTTAAAAAAACCCAAAAAACCCCAACTTTTAATAGTTTTCTATTATTTCTTCAGAATTTCCATCAGCCATTCTGTGGTCGTCTAATAGAAAGAACCACAGTGGTCTCCCCTTTGTCTGTGTTCTGTTCTTATAGTTAGAAAGCTTTTAACTCCTGTTTAAGGCAAAATGAAGGATAATTTTGGGATCATAGCAGACAGATCACAGAATCACAGAATATGCTGAGTTGGAAGGGACCCACAAGGATCATCAAGTCCGGTTCCTGGCCCTGCACAGAACCTTCCCCAAGAGTTGAACCATGTGCCCGAGAGTACCATCCAAATGCTTCTTGAACTGACAGGTGAACTGACAGGCTGGGAAGCCTGTTCAGTACCCAACCACCCTCTGTGTGAAGAGCCTCTTTCTAAAAACCAACCTAACCCTCCCCTGACACAACTTCGGGCCATTCCCTCAGGTCCTGTCACTGGTCACCACAAAGATCAGAGCCTGCCCTTCCTCTACCTCTCACAAGGAAGTTGTAACTGCAATGAGGTCTCCTCTCAGTCTCTTCTTCTCCAGCTGAACAGAACAAGTGCCCTCAGATGCTCCTCACACAGCTTCCCCTCCAGGCCCTTCACCATCCTCGTTGCCCTCCTTTGGACACTCTCTATAAGCTTAATATCTTTCTAATATTGCAATGACCAAAACTGCCACAATATCCAAGGTGAGGCTGCATAGCCAAGTTCATGCTCCTGCCAGTTCAGGTTAGTCCCACTAATCAGATATTAAACTGCTAATTACCTTGCATATTAAAGTGCTAGTGACCTTGGGAAATAATTTGGCCTGTAAAATTTCTTTTAGCTGGTTTCTGAGAGCTTCTGGAGCTTTAGTGAATCCAAGAACCTCACAAATCACCTGCATTCTACTGTTGCTGCCTCTCACAGCTCTTGCAAAAAGCTCTGTTGAGTTGGACCTCCATGTAGCAATCCTGGTCAACAGCGATGATTAATCCCTGTCGTCCTTAAAGATTCAGAACATGGATACCCATCCATGTGACTAAAACCATCCAATGAAACCCCTGACAGTGGAAGTGGTGGGAAGACGGGAATAAAATAAGCAATGGAAGTAAATAAATATGTTAACTCATACAGTCTCTAGGGCAAGCTCTTGGGATCATGTATCAGCTACGCTTTGGAAGATGTATCTGAGTAAAGCATTGCAGTGGCATGGAATTTCCCTGTGAAACTGCACTGCTCCAGCTGGCAGGAGGAAAAATCAAGATAGGTGTTTTACTTAATTTTGAAGATGTCCTTGGGGAAAAAAAACCCAGACTATACATCAAGGCTCTTTCTGTGGCTTTCCTGCCCTTCATACTATAAAGGGAAATAAGGCACAAATTGGCACTTCTTAAAAATAACCATTCTGCAAAATAATTGAAAGAAAAGAAATCGCGACTGAAGACATAGAGACTGAAACTTGCCCACAGTCTACAGGAGGAACAACTCTCTAGTTTTTAAGCAAAATAGAGATGTAGTTCATTTTACAGTCCCAGAGTAATATATTTTATTTTTTTCTTATTTCACATGTAATTCCTTTTTCTAGAAAGCACTAATGTGATTATTTCTTAAAATATTTTTACCTGTAACTCCCTCTTTTAATTTAAAAAAATGCACTGAAGATGTAAAAGTGAGATGTAAGAGATATGTCAAAGAGAGATTGCTCTAATAAGACATTCACGGGTGATTTGATTTCCCCTGCTGTTGCAGTAAGTCAGTAGATAAAATCATGTTTTAGAGTCTCCTAAAATTTTAAAACTGTTCGTGAGGAGTATTGATGACATTGCTGCTGTAGTTAGGTATGTCCTTTAATTTTTCAGTGAAGAAAAACTGTTGTTACTGTTTCCACTAGAATACTAAAAAAGACACGTATGTTAATAGCAGGAATTGAATTTCAGTGCCATCCAGCAGAACTTAAATGCTGCTATGCAGGCAGCTACAATTGCAAATGAGTGGTGATTTTTCCAAACTGAAGCTCCAGTTTTTAGTGCTTCTACACTATTAGGTCTCTGCAACTGGGATTTGCTTTTAGACCTGAATAATCTCAAAGGTCTTTCACTCTTTAAACTGTCATATATGTCAGGTATGCAACAATGTAAGCTGAATACTGTTTGTCACATATACCCTTTGACAATTATTTCCATTTTTTATCAAATAAATTATGTGATGAACAGTGTTCTGTTGCATTTGTCTTGCTTCTGCAGCTTTGTTCAATAAATTATTTAGCAAATAGCAGAAACCTTCATCAAATAATGTAATCTGCAGTATTGGATTCTTTTGGTGTTTGACTGGCTTAGATAAAAACATATCAGCAAAATGGAAGCTATGAAAATACAGTGATAAGACTATAGCAGCTTCCCCAGAAGGTTTCACAAACCAGACTGGAAATAAAAGGGAAAAAAACTCCACAAAACAAAACCACTGCTCATTGCACATTTTCTATTTCTCCTTAGTTTTTTATTTATTTTTGTACCATAGGCATTAATTAATTGTTTAATTGGAACAGTAAAGAAATTGTGTTGTTGAGCATGTGATACTGATAATTCAGAAGGCATACAGCTGGCTACTGAAAAATGAAAAATCAAAGGACAAGAAAAGAAAGATTTAATGAGGTGTTTTTCAGCTGTTCAGTGAATCAAACAGATGTCTTAATAATTAACATATACTTTGAGATGTGTTTATGTACTTAGTGGGGCTAAAACCATAAACTATATATTGCTATCTTATGCTGTAAGGATAAAAAACTGTCAGATGTCTGAAGGAGCTGTACCTTTACTGTGGTGGTCAAATCTCTGAATATATATTGGTGTCATTTTCTCACACGTGGTCAAAGCTGTGCCATGATCTTTGGAATGACACAAATGAGCTCAGAGGAGTCACACTTGGAGTTCATAGTAACAATTGCAGGGGGATGATGAGTTAGGAAGAGCGCTCAGTAATGTGTGGACAAACATTGCAGGTGAGTTTGAGAGTGGACAGCCTAGCAGGGTACCTGTTTCCATGGATGTGCTGTGGTCCTCTCAGGCTGTGCACATCAGCCTACAAATGCTGTGTCGGTTTTCACCTGTGCAGAACAGGAGCTATGAACACAGGGAACGTTGCTCTTTCCCATGAAAAGGAGATAACAGAATGAGGTCTAGAAATGTTTAGCTTTACAGTCTTGATCCAGACCCCATTTGAAGCCTTTCTACTGATTTCAAGCTGGCTTTGGTCTGGTTACAGGGGAAAAAGAGATTTAATTTTCAAGGCAGCTGGGGGTGATCTTGTTTAAAGGGCCTTTGTAAAAGGCTGGTGGCAGACAACAGCTAATGGCTTAAAGACACACTTCATCAAATTATATGTCCACTTCTGGTATTAAAAACTAATGCATTTGTCACATGCAATTGGTCCTAAGGCAGGCAAAAGTACTTCACAGCATGTCCTCTGAGAGCTATCATAAATAGAAATCAGAAGAAATGCCAAAATCTTTAAGGCTTGACAGCAAATGATGTTTTAATTCAGTGGACATACAAAACTCTCTTTGACATCTAAATGGATGTTTGCCATTAGAAATCTCTCCCCCCCCTTTCCCTCAATACTTGTGACAAAAGAAGACATGTACACAAACGTAATTGTTTATTTTAATTTAAAAAGCAAAATTTGCATAGTACAGAAAAGGTTGCATTTGGAAGGACTGAGCCCACGTTCCAAAGACGGAGATGTTAGCAAATTGAAAAAGAAATTATCTCAAAGTGGAAATAGGAGCCTCTAAAACTGGATCCCTATTCTACAGTAACCTCAGCACAGGGTGGAGTGTACTGACATCCATAACACAAAGAATAAATTTTATGATCCCAGTCCTTTACCACAGGATTAGCCTAGTGACTGTAATTATAATGAAGTAGAAGGTCAAACTCTTGGAAAGAGAATCTTGTTGCTTTTGCAGTTGTTACCTGTTTTAAATTGTTTCTGTTGAATCCCCTAAAAAGCTAACTACAAAGTTATTTGCACTTCTAAACCCAGAGCTGTCAAACAAGAGGGTTAAGATAAAACTAAAATGATGTAAAGTGTTCTTCGGGTTTAGTAGTTGCATTTGTGATGCTTTCTGACCCTAAACTTAGAAAGTTATGTTGACATGAGCAGAGACAGCTTACTATTGAAAGGTTCTGACCTTTCAGCAAAGTTGCTTGTTCATTTATATGCCTCCTGAACTACTCATCACCTTCATCTATGATTAATAAACTCCAGTCATCCTGTTTACACTGGATCACAGGTTCTTTATTAACTTTTCCTTTTCGTATCCTTTGGTATAAATGTAGAGGGCAAGGTTTGTGGGAATACACTGGACTTTGCTGTCAATGATGTTGTAGTTACATATGCAAAAAATAATCAGCTAGGACTATAGAATCATGATCATAACATCCCCAAATTCGTGGTGAACTCTGCGTGAGGTGTCTAGATTACAGTAGTGCTTACTGAAATTTTGGTATTTTCAGTTGGACGTGCTTATTTATGTATATGATTCTTTGAAGTGTTGGTTTGTTTGGGCTTTTTTTGTTTGTTTGTTTGTTTTTAATAGATTACTATAGTCTGCTATGCAGGTATCATTCAAACAAGCACAATTGCAATGCAGGAGAGCAGAATTCAGGCATAGTTCTGCCACTCCCTCAAGGACTGGAATTGAACACAAACAGTGTTCCTTCATAAACTTGTTTCTCAAGATTCAATATTTGACAGATTCATGCATGTTCCTATCTGACATTTTTCTCCTGGTGATCCTGTACATTTTGGAAGGACAGGACACCTTAGCACAAAACAAATTAATGTTTGTCTTAGTCTCTTGACAAAATCTGGCCTGAATTATGTCTGCAGAATGGACAGAGAACTCCAAGTCTTTCTGCATCCTATCTATCTTCCTATAAAGACATGCTGTTATATCTGTGTGCATAATGTTTTGAAAAGCCACAAAAAGGACGAAGAAAATTCTGATTTTCCAGAAAAGGTAGGGTGATTTGTCTTCTCAATTAACCCATTTAGACATAGCTATTAACTAATAGATAACAGAATTATAGTCCAAAAAATCCTTCAGTGAGTTCAAGAATTTGTGATGTTCTGATAAATGTTATTTCTGTGGGATCAGAAAAAGACCTCCAGAACCCTTCAGGTTCAGTCCCCTTATATTGACACTTGCCATTCATATATTCCATTTCATAAATTAATCTATCTTTGATCAAATAGACTTTTTCTTGTTTGTGCTAAACATCCTCACTGGGTCAACAACATTCTAGACAGTCTTTTTTAAATGTCCTCCTGATGATGTCAAATGCACTTACTAACTCACTCCAATAATCTTTTCCTAATGTTATCTGTCAATAAATTTTACAGTTCATGGATGTCTCAGTGTGTTTCTAAATGAGAACACTTTGCTTTTTTAAGGCCCCTATAGTCACAGGTTCTTTTCATTAACTGTATAAGGGAAATAATAAACATTATTTTGGTTTGTATAGTTTCTATTTCAGTCAAAAAACACTTTAGCTTGCAGTTGTCTTTGCATAATGGGAGAAAAGAGGGATGGTCCTGGGGATTTGTTTCAAATCACACAGTTAATTTCCTAGGTTTTCATGGATAGTTTTTCCAGAGACCCAAAGATGTTAGAGGTAGGATTGGCTTAATTTAAGCTGGGTAAAATGTTGATGCCTGATCTAAAGAAATTATCTGGATTTCTTGAATCAGTGAACAGAGACAAAACCTCTTTTAGTTTGGGAAGAGTCATTCAGCAGCTGTTTCTTTCTGTCTCACTTTGTCTCTTTACTGGTGGAGGAAGTCTAGAGTAGCTGCCTAAACTAGAAGACTTTAGCTGTTGGATCAGGTATGTCATTACCCCCTCTGGGCCTGTCTCTGGAAAATGCCAAGCCATGCAGCCAGTCTAGCAAATAATTTTGATTCATTTACAGTTTTAATCATATATATACTTCCATAGTTTTAAACATAAGCATAACAGTTTTCTGGATGCAGGTACAGAATTTATCACTTTGCAAGTCTCAGGTCTGTCTTCATGCCCATTTTCCAAACTCTTAATACTTCCTTCTCACTTTCATGAGTGAATCATCTGAGATTATATGTGCTCACTATGTATTTGAACAGTAAAATTTTTGCACAATGGCAGCCCTGACATAATGCTAAAATACAAATAATAGATAAGAATAAATATTATAGAAATTCTTATCCAGCAAATAGAGATAGAAAATAATCAAAAAACCTGAGCAGCAAGCCCGAAGCTTATGTTCTTTCAAGCTCAAATGGGACTCACACTTCAAAGATGAGAATAGTTGTCTTAGTCCAGAATTCAAATTTACTAGGGAAGTTTGACTATGTCAGAGCTAGTTCTCTTACCCTACATGTTGTAAATACCTTTGAACTCACTCCTATGAAACAGAAGTGCTTTCAGAAGAAAAAAGTTGAAAAGATAAGTGGCTTATGAGCTACTGTAATTAAAATCTAAAAGATGCTTTCCCAGCTGTTGCTTTTGAAGTTATGCTTAGTTGGTGGCTAGGTGCCAGCATTCAATTAGAAGTATGCATTTTTATTAACAGACTATCATGTGTTATATTATGTCAATAATTCCTTTTAAATTAATTCTATTTATTTTTAGCAATAGTCACAGGTGTCCAGGTCATTAAATATTAAAATGGGCCCCACTGACAATTGTGCAACATCCTAAGTTTGTTTGGTGTTTTATTTGCACTCCATTTGAAGTTCAAAATTAAAATATCTCTGAACTTGTAGAAAGGAGGGTTTGGCCAAGATAAGTCAATGCCTGAGGGGAAAAAATAAAAAGAAAGATGCACAGCCTATGCCCAACTTTTTGCCTGCATTTGGGTTTCTAATTATCATTTACTTACTCATCATATGCATGTTGCAAGTGGGGGCCTCATTATTTTAATTCACTTCCTTAGATGTCAAAGTCTCAGGCTGGAATTAGTATTGTGAGGTGGGTTTGATATTCATAGGCTCTTACAGGTACTCAACTCAGTGTTAAAACAACACAAAAATCATCCTCCTGAAAACAGTCCTTTTCCCAGTTTCCCAGGTTTTTATTGCAGGATTCATCTCACCTAATTTTAGATGGCTTCAGTGTCTATACCTTCGTCTAAGCTTGATGTCTAATTTTTTTTTTTTTAATCTGGCTAATTCAGACAACTATTTTGGGTCAAGATGAATGAAGTCTAGTAGAGTCTTTTTAGTCTTGCTCACATGGTTATGGGAGTTTTTAACAGCTGTCAGACAGAGGTCTGCCTGAAGATGCCTGAAGTTGGAAGAGGTATTCTGACCCCATATTGCTTTCATTTGTGGTTAAGGCCTTGCCCAGTGCGAAAAGGGATTGAGGCATATTCTTCTTTTTGGTGTGCCAGTGGAGGTTCAGGATACTGTTATGCTATTTGTACCATAATATGCAACTCCACCACCACCACCACCACCACCGCCCTCCCCAAAACACAGTGTTTCCTTTTCCATTGCAGCTTAATATCATGTGAAATTCTGGACTGCAGATCGTTTAGACTGAACTCAGTCTGTGGAGCAGCTGGGCCGGTGTCTCAGTGCTTTTTGCACTAAGAAGGTCAGTTCTGAGACTGAGGCACCCTCTACTCTCAATCAGTTTTGGCAACTCTGTTAGAAATGGAATAGGGAGAAGGTGTAATTACATTGTTAAAAACAGAGTTAAAAGCAAGAGCTTGGCTGCTTGCTTTTTCTTAGTAACCACTCTTCTGGAATTGAAGCTCCTTTGAAATTCTCTCTTAATTACATCGATAATTAATTGTTAATGATTGTGTTGCAATACATATCCAGTGGTAAAAAATACATACGGTTGATAGTGTCCTTCATTTGTGGTTTACAAAGGGTGTCAAAGAGTTTTGCCAATAAGAATTAATTTCTTTTTGCATAATATTTTTGAGTAGCTGCCTTCTTCATTTTACACATGGAAAAAAGTGATCTGCCCACTGTCGCATTGGATATGTGCTAAAAGCTAATTGGAAAATTAGAAATCTTCATTTCTATTCCTGCCCTAAAGGCTGTGGTGGATGTTTCTGGCAAATGCTATTTCTTTTGATATTCTGGAGTTAAGAACACTAGGAAAGCAAGTGGTATATATACTCTTCTGCCACCCCCTTCCACCTTCTCATTTTAACCTCAGTTGAAGAGGGCAAACTTTCCATGAGCTCAGAGGAGAAAGCAAATTGTTAGAAATAACAAAAGATGAGAGAGAACAATTACAATGACAGAAGAGAATAAGACAAATAACATTTAAAACCCATTTCTTGATAAAAGCTTTTAGAAAGTGATTTAGCTAATTAAAGAATACAGATGTTGATTTGACCTATTACTCATTTTTCACTTGTAAGGTTCTGGAACACAATGCATTTTTAACCATCTGCAAATAGCTTAAGAAAACTGTACATGACAAAATACTCTTTATAACTGAACAGCTCTTTCAGTAAAACCTGAATTTTCACTTAGATCTGTGCAAGAGCTGATGTTTCTTCTTTCTTTGACCTATCCCTGACACCTCCAAGAGCTACCTTCAGGAAATATATCACTTCCCTCCATTTATAGCCCACGTTCCACTGAATAGTAATTGATTGCTGGCCTTTGCCAACAACAAATTATGAGTTTAGCTGCATTGTCCAGCTGTGTTGTTGGAAAGAAAGTCAATGTTTTGTCTACTTCTCACTTTTTTCTTCATGCTCTACCTGTCCATTCACTCCAGAGTGGCCCAGCATTCTCAGTTTACGTCAATCCAATGATCTTAGACTGTGTGTAGCCTTAGGGAGTTGGTCACTTGCCATCCAACCCAATATCCCACACATGAACACATGGGCCACTTGTCCATACATGTGTAGACTAGGTGATGGATTGCAGGATGTAGCAAAGTCTGCCAGGGACTTGGAAGGATTTCAATTTCTTTGCCTAGTCTGTGACCTATTTATGCGCGCTGTATTGATAAATGAAGTGAAAAATCTTTTACACCTTTCAATGAAGGTGCCGTTTGGTCTGGCAACAGCACTGACACTTTTAGTGATGTCCTATAGGAAACAGCTGGGATTATTAATTCATTTTTACACAGGTCACTAAGCATCCAGAAGTCAATATTTCTTTTAAATTGCTCTCAATCTGGACCAAATCCATTTTGAAGGTGAAAGGTTCCAGATATATACTGCTACTGGCCATTATTAGAGTCCTTTTAAAGTCTTGCCAACTGTTTTTCCTTGGTTCAGCCTGAGAATGATTGTATTAGGCAGAACAGAATAAGTGTACATGCTGTTTAACTTTTTTTTTTTCTTATGGTGCAATTTCATATTTTAGTTCTTGGAAATATACTTTATTACAGATGACACTAGTCAGAGTTAAAAAAAAAAAAAGAGAAATACTTTAGATTCTAAGTCTGAAACAATTGCTCAGTGACTCAAGACTCAAAGGTAATGAGGAAGGAAGAATTGCAAGAAAGAAAGATTTACACAGGAACAGTTAAGGATAAAGCTGAGCAAAACTGCATGGTTTCAATTCTCAGGAATTTCTTCAAACCTGTGATTTGACTTTGACTTTGTGAGAAGACATACCTACTGGCTCTGACATTTCATGAAAGTCAGAGCAAAAGTTCTAAACTTCCAGGTGCAATGATGGCAAAACTATGGGTCTGAAATGTGACCTTAACATCCTCTCTCTCTTTAGAGGAGAAAGGAGGCAAAATGTAACATTTTTGCTGATCTCTTGAGTGATAACACGATATGCCCAGCGCTTCCGATGCTGGCATTTACACTGCTACCTGGCTGGCTTAACACATTACTGATTCTCTTTTATAATCCTTTTTCAGAGTTGTCAGTGGCTAAACAAGTCCCAGAGAATCAAGTCCTGTATCTTACTTGGATATTAAGCAGCTGGAAAGAGTATGGAGAAGAGCTGCTACAACTATGCAAGGGTGGGAAATACTGCCTTGCAGCAAAATGTTAACAATGCAGTACCAGCTCTTTAAACAGAAGATTAAAGGTTATTTGATTACAGTGTGCAAACTCCTTTTTGAGAGATACTAGTGATACCTTGAGTAAGAGAAGCAAGCAAGACTGGTGGCAGGAAAATAAATCCATATGTATTCATATTAGATATATAAACAATCCCTTCATCCTGGAAATTAGGATAGCCCGGATAAAAGTAGACTAGAGCATTGATACCAAGCCTGCATGTTGTTGTGCAATATAGCTTTGAGCCAAGTAAAAGAATTTGCTCACACTTTGAGGGTACCTGGTACAAATAATATCACTGATGTTGTACCAGGGCCATACCAGATGGTGTGTGGTGTCTTTGGGTCTTGGTATTTGCTGCTTAACAACCTGACTCTGTCCTGCCTCCAGCCGTGATTTGAGATCATGGAGTACTCCTTATATTTGGATAAACTTGAAGGTGATTCGAAGAAAACCGATAGAAGTAGCTGGGAACTTCCTTTCATAAAATGATCTCTCTTTAAAGGAAAGTTTTCTGTAGGAAAAACCCACATTTTTCTGCAGTAAATTTCTGAAATTGCATTAGGAAATCTAAGACCAGATTATTTAGTTTTGGGCTTGTTGGACCTGAGTAAAATATTTGTTTGTTCAACTGGCCAGAAACACTGAGGGATATGGGCTGGTTTGATATTATTGTTTGGTTGTTGTGGTGATGTCCCTAGAGATTCATTGTTGTCCTAATTAATTTCCATTCTATCTTTTGGGGGATATTGATTATTTATACATAAAATAGCTAGATCTCCTCTGGAAGCAGGAACTGTGCTACAGAGTGGGAGTTCTGTGATGTCTTATGGGAACATCTTCCCTGCAGGAAGCACAGGAAAAGGAGCAAATGTAGGTAGACTTCAGTCAGGTGGAAAAATGAGAGGGCACGCCAAAGAACCATTTTTCAAGACTATCTGCATTGTGGTATTTATGATCAGCTGGGCTATTATTGAGGAAAAAATCACATTCCTTCTTTCCACTGCTATCACCTTTTTCTTTATCTCCTCTGGGGTCTGTTTTTCTTTTTTATCAGTCATGTTGAACACGGGTAAGATTCCTCTTCATCCAACCTCAGGCATGCATTTTCAGGAAATTAACTTGGCATTGTAACAGCTCTTAACATCTGTGACTCTTGACTGTGACTCCAGATAGCTGAGTAAAGGGCTAGGCAGAGCTTTAATTTATTGCCAATAAATTACTGACTTTTTTAAAGCTAGGACTTAACAGCTTGATTTTTTTCTTCCCCCTCCATTGTATTAAACTTGTTTGTGTATAAAAATAACATGAGGTCTATAATGTTTTGTACTCCGTCTTTTTAGAGAAGAGGCCAAAATGGAATATCCTCATATGTCCAGAAAAATTTTGTCTTTGCTGGTGTAAAGACTTTTTGTTTCATTTTTAGACTGGTGATGATAAGGTCTTGCTGTGAAATTTGAAGTGGATTTAAGGTGCTGGGAATATTTGCTGCAAAATGGCTATGCTCTGATTTACTCTTCTAGTTACAGTTCAGCATAAAATTCACCCATGCTTACACCAGAGTAAAACAAAATAGCCCTGGGAAAAAAAGCTACCAACCAAGAATATTTTTACAGAATAATGGTACTGTGATGTAAACACTTTCTTTGCCAATGAAAAGGTAGGAAAAGCAATAAAGAATGTAATGTAACCCCATGATCTACACGTGAAAGATGGAAAGGCACACGGAATCACTGTATTCAACTTGTTCTGCACCTAGTTTTCAATTTCTAATGTAACATTATATTGATATTTAATTTATAAGTGATTTATTTTTTCTTCTAAGTGTAAAATTTGTCTCTTTAACCAACTGACTTTAAAATGTTTATGCTTAAACCTTGGGGGTTTTTGTTACTTCTAGTACAGAAGATCAATATGACAAAAATACTTCAAAAAGTTTTAAGGGTTTTAATTCCTACTACTTAGTTTTTGCTCTTTACTGATAAAACAAGTCTGTTCCATGAGTCATATGTTTCAAATAATTGTAACCACAGATCTCTTTTTATTTAAATACAGAGATATTGCAATTCTTTCACTTGTGAGGACCATCCTTCTCTTCCTTCTCCAATTAGCCAAACATGAAAAAACTTTACAACTCACCCTCAGCGAATGACAAGCAGGAGAAATGTCCTGCAGGTCAACCAACCTCCTCCAGGACCAGACACCCCAATTCTATTCACAGATACACCATGGATTTGTTGCCATTTCTACTATTTAGGAGCACTGAAAACCCTGATGCAAAGCCCATGGGAGTAGCAGTAATTCTACTCTTTCATTAAGATTTTATAATGATATCATACAATTTATGCAGGATACTGAGATGAATAAATGAAGAATTTTATTTCTTACTGTCTTTCTTAAAAGCCTCTGATTTTCAAAATCTTCATTTAAATGAGTTTTCCTGACATGTCTCCATTTTTTTGAAGACGAAGACTTGTGTAAAGTTCCCCTTAGAAACATGGTTAGGGTTTTTGTTTGGTTGTTTTGTTTTACTTTGTTCTTTAGTTCAACATTGGCTTGTGGATAAATCACAACTCTATAGAGAAAAATTGTCATGTCAAAAAAATAGAAAACATCCCTTGGTAAGAAGGAATATTTCACCCTGGGTCAGTTAAGCCAATATAAAATATATTTGAGTGGGATTTTATTCTGTATGGTCTCAAAAACATTTCACTAATTAGGTATGTTCTAACTGAAGTATTTGCCTTTTAGTTTGGTTTAGTCACATTGTACAAAGTTGCTGTTCCTTCTGCCTGCCTGTTTGTGAGCAGCAGCACTTTCAGACACAGTGGCACAGAAGTCTGTGAGAGCTGGGAGTCCTCAGAGGTCCCCTTAGGCACAGCAAGGTGCCAGCTCTGCAGTCACGTTTTTGGTTGCTTTGTGTGGCCCTGCTAGAGCATGGCTGAGGATGCCATCCCATCCCAGGGGAAGCTGGTGTGAGGGACCTGCAGGGAGTCTGGCAGTCCTTAGTTTGCTCTGTCTTCATTCCATGTGGAAAGAGCATTTACTTTTGGTTCAGGTCTTTATATGCATTGTCCTGTTCAACAACCAGAAACCAAGAGAAACTAGCATTTTCAGCCTTTTTGCTTTCTTTCCTGATAAAGCTTGAAAAGTATTTAATTCCTCACCTGAAAAGAAAAAAATAAATTCATCATGACTCCTTTTTAAGCAGTTAGCTGGCAATAATAGTTTATTCTCTGTGATCGCTGCCAGTCCTACGGTGATCAGCATAGAGCCAAGACAGAAAAGAAGGTGTGTTTGTAAGCCAGGAGACCAGGGATTTAGAATTTTCCCTTTTCAGCTTTAAGAAAATCTTGTAACCTGTGTGGGCCATCCTTTTAGGTCAATTTCGTGCAGACTATTTTCTCTTTTTCTATATCAATCCTAAATTAATACAGTAGGTGCTCTGCAGCCAGCATGGTTTTGCATTGATCTTGGCCAGCTTGTTTACAGTGTTTTGGCAAGTTGCTGATGTACTTCTCCCTGGGGATAGAGCAGGGGTTAATTGCTGTTAAACTCTCAGTGCCAAGTAATGGTTCAGACTCTGTGCTACATTAAAGATGACACTAATAAGGAAAGAGTGCACTGGATTGCTCTGTGTTGAAAATTGGACTTGTGGTGACAGAAACTTGGAGCAGAGCTGATGTAATAGGGAGGCCATAATGTAATTATAACTGCTGAACATGTGTCATAGCAAGTTAAATGATACATTAATGAATCAAAACAGGTGATGGAGTGTTGCTCTTTCAGCAGATAGAGGTGATTTCAAGGTCAAATTGTCATTAATCTAATAATCTGTAAACTGTATATTCTTCAAATTATAAGCAAAATCATCTGTAATAGTTTTTTTTAGTGTATTTTTTGCCCTGTACCAAAGGGGCAAAAAACTAGAAGATGCTATTCTCAGTGTGTTTGTTTATCACTATTTTATTATATTTCTATTATATCTAATGTGATATACGTGTACCTACCATTTTTCAGTCAGGTGTGAGCTTTGGTTCCCTGTGTTCTGAGTAAGCTGAACACAAGCCAAGAGGTGTGCAGACATATTAGTATAGCATCGAGCCAAACTAATAAGCTTTGCTGAGGGACAGAATACATTACACTGAATACAGTCAGTGGATGGCTTCAAGTCAGCTTGAACCATGTACAAAACAAGCTCACGCCTGCTCAGAGCAGAATTAAACGTGTAGTAATGTTGTGAGTTATATTATGGATAAATTCTCTCTGTCTGTTATGATTCTGCAGAAAATTAAAACTATCTCTTACCTCAGCTGGTTCCATGTTTAACTCCAGTGCCATGGATCAAGTTCCTACTTTTTGATTCTGGTGGGACCTCTATAGTCAGAAGGTAAATAAAAGCTTCTGTTCTAGATCATGTGACAGTCCAAGACACAACCATACAAAATTGGACCATAGGTCCTTGACTGCCTAAACATGACAGTATATAGCCATCTTTACAGCAAGTCCTGAGTACTTAAAGAAACCTATCACCTTTTTTTTTTTTTAAATTTTATTTTTATTTAATGAAGCCTACAGTATTTTTACAAGTAACCTTGATGGAGAAGTTAAAGTGAGACCCCCACGGAACAAAGAATGTATCCATTTTTGAGGAAAAAAGAAAAATCCTGTTTTGAATTTTGCAGTCTTCTGATTCTTGCCATGTCTAGAAAGAAAAAGATCTGTTTATTTTGCATTTGCCTTGCTTCTCATGAGCTTCTCATTTATCCTCATGCTGTTAAAAATTGAAGCAAAGTGTTCAGAAAAGGTTCTAGCTGAGTCCATTGCTGAGTGTCTATTTAAAAAATGGGATTTTAACGCCTAAATCAAATTTGTCTTTTGACAATGTCACAGTATGTCATACTTCGACTTTTTTTTAATGCCTATTTTTTCCCATTATGGCAAAAAAAAATACTGGAACTTTGCAACAGATTCCTTGCTAAATTTGGCTCCTGTATTGTTTTATTTTCTTTTCTTTTTCCCTAAAAGCCTTTGAGATTGAACCTGTTTCGTTTAAGAAAATCTTGGACTTTACCTCATTTTCCTTCTGTCATATTATTTAAGAGGAACAGGTTTTTCCTTTCTTGAAAGTCAAATAACAATAAAACTACAAGTCCTTATAGGTCTAGGGAGACCTGCTAGAGAGCAGATCCATGCCAGCTCTGTTCATCAGCATGTCCTGTCTTCCAGGGCTGCTCTTTGGCCCCGTATCTCCTAGAGACTGAGCACCTCCCAGGCACAGGTTTATGAGGAACACCTTAGGTAGGAGGAACTGTTCACATATTCATTCTCGATCTTCCCTGTTCACCATCCTGTTGTCTGTTTGTCTTCCTCTCTGTATTTTCACAAAACAGGTGATAAGCTCTGCAGCTCAGTGGCTTCCTTTTGTGACCACTCTGAAAGGGTAAACAGAAGAGCTGTAGCACTTGTCTTCAGCAGGTTAATTCTGGCTTGTTAAATTGCTTCCAAGTGCATTTCACAGAATCATAGAATCATAGACTTGTTAGGTGGGAAGAGACCTCAAAGATCATCTAGTTCCAACCCACCTGCTGGGGCAGGGATAGTTTTCACTAGCTCAGGTTGCCCAGAGCTCCATCCAATCTGGTCCTAGACATTTCCAGGGACTTGACATCCACAACTTCTCTGGGAAACCTGTTGCCATACCTCACTACTCACAGTAAAGGATTTTTTTTCTAATATGTAATCTAAACCTACTATCTCAGTTTAAGCTTTTGTCCTGTCACTACACACCTTTGCAAATTGTCTCTCTCCATCTTTCTCGTAGGCAAGGCAATTTGCAAGACAAATTTTTGTTCTTTCCCTAAAGTTCAAATTTGGCCTGAGTCATTTACTTTTAGGGGTTACAGAAATAAAAACCCTTTCCTTTCGGAATCACAGAATCATAGACTATGGCAGGGAAGGCAGACTTTCCTGAAAGAAAATGTTCACAGAGCAGACATCACCACTGGGGACAAGAATAGTATTCTTTGTGTCATTTGACATCCTTGGTTCTTGGAATACTGTCCATTCCTGTCTGGTGTGGAGAGATGGAATAAAATAATGCTTCCATGGTATGTGCTGTAAGTCATCTGTCTTCACTGTCAGGTCAAATGGAATCCCTGAAATTTTTTTATTTTTTTATTGTTAAACCCTGAATATTTTGTTTAAAGACATGTCCCTCTTGGTGAAAAGTGAGCATTGCTTAACATGCTGGAAGCATGCATTAAAAAGCTGTGGTGTGTGCTCTCCCAGCACTACATCTTCTCTAGGCATCCTTACTATAGAGGCTTGACACCTCTGCACTTTCTCGTTTGGCTGGTCAGTTAACCAGATCTAAGAATCATGGATATTTATTATGGTTGCCAATCTAAGGCTGAATTTCACCTTTGAGAGCCATAGGAAATTTCATTGCCTGCTTTATTTATCGCAGTGTAGTACTGAAAAAGAATGGCTAAGCACTATAATGCTCAAGATGACATTCTCAAGGAAAATTTGTTACCTTACAAGGGATAAATTACCTAGAACAATTCATTAAGAAGGCTTTTTGCAATACCCAGAAGTTGTACATGTTCGAGGGAAGTCATTGACTCTCCAAGGTGTAAACTGCTGCTTCTTTAGTGGGGAGAAATAGAATAATCCTTTACCGTGAAGCAGATCTGATCAAAAATGTTATGTTGTCAACATTTAAATGTTCTGTGGGAATATAGAAAATCTGTAGAGATATTGTTGAGAAAAAAGCTTTTTAGTTTCGGAATGGACCATTGAAACTTTTGGATTTGAAGCAATGTTTTGTGTCAAGATGTATTAGATTTTGGATTGTTAACCATCATCTATGATTTAAAAAGTCAAGATTAGACTAAATGATTTTAGTTTTATAGAAGCAGAGTGTAACCCTAACACAAAATTAATTTCCCTCATAAATTTTTACTTAAGTAGAATAAAATAAATGAGACCTCCTGTTCTGACTGCGTAGAAGACACAATATGAAGAGGAATGTGAACCAGAATTGAAACTCGTGGGGTCTCATGCAGCAGATGCTGTATGCTTGCCTTCAGAAATCTCTCATTCTTGATGTTCCCTGAGACAAATACCTTGATACCCTTGCTAAAAGTTAGTGAGTGTATGAGATTCATCAGTATCTGGCTCACCATTATGTTGTTTTTGATTCAGAAACAAAACAGATGTAAGAAAATGAGATCTCTGCTGCAAAATGGGAATTCCAGGTTTTATACCAAACTTTAAAGAATCTCCTGCTTTTGCATTTCTCCAGATCTCTTTCATTGTAGTCAGCCATCCATTCAAGGGGCATCCCACTCTTTGGTTTGTATCAATGGTAAAATTTGTTTCTGAGTCTTTATAATCATTAAGAATTGTCAGTGTCTGGGGAGGTGCTCCCATGGTACATTTATTATGTTCATTGTATGACATCATAGAAATAAAAAATATGTGTAAGAAAAAGTAAAACTAAAGGTGTGTCTTTCACCGACATCAGTGGCAGATTTTCTGTACAGCACTTACATAATATAATAGCAGGGTCACTAACATCATTCCCATCAGTCCCCATTTAGAGTCTATAGTGGATATTAAACATGGCCTCACATGTTACAGGCCTCAGGTACTGCTATATCTACAAGTGAGCCTTAAACAATCCCTGTAAAACAAACAAATCACCACACAGAATTTGGATGCCTTGGTATTTCTCTGTTACCTTTTTTTAACCTATATTTGGATGTTGAGCTATAGTCTTGATAGAAGGATTCCTTTGAAATATACTGAACTGTGTAATGTAATTCACAAGAAATTGCAATTGAGTTATCACCTGTTACTGATGACCACAAAAAATTGCTCAAATCAGCTATTTGAGGTTAATGTGCCTGAAATACTATTCAAATTTCTCTGGTTGGGTTGTAGAGTGATTAGGTTCTCATGATTTGGTCAAACGGATTTTTAAATGTCTCTCTCCAGTCATCTATTTACTATGGTCTGAATCCTGCTCATTTTGCTCTGAGGCACTGAGACAGAATAATATATATGTCTGAGTAAAGAAAAAAAAAAATGAGTCTTTGAGGCCATGTGAAGGTGGACTTGGGTAATACGTGAGTAATACTTGGCCCAGGATAACCTACTCCTTGGAGGAGGAGCTAACTAATGTCTTAATATTGCTCTTACACTTGCAATGGCCTTTCCTACCAAGTGTCAGACCTTGAAGGCACATATATCTTTTCTAAGGAAAAGGAAAGCTGCATTTCAGAGACATTAGCATGTCCCCAAAGTCAAGGCTGTTTGTTCTTCCAGTTCTATACATCTTTCTACTGGAAGCACAAGTTCTTTGTGGTACAGACACTTGAGTTGGCTGCATTATCAACATTCTCTGGCATCACAGTCCCTGTATGACGGAGTCAAAGTCTGGTATTTCACTTTGCTTATCTCTGTACAAACACAAAAATGGTTCCAGCCCTAGGGATTCTACAATATAAGCATTAAAAATTAAAAGAATAGACAGCGGTTGAGTTCAAGAACAGGAGACAAAGAAAGAAGGACACTAGCAGTTTCAGCACAGCTGGGACCTAGCATTTTTCAGGTTCCTTTGGCATCACACAAGTGAATTTTAAGACCAGGAAGATGAATAAGGAGGTGGCTTTACAGATGATAATAAGGTACTCCTTTGAGGCTTATCTTCATCCTCTCTATGTTTTGAAATGCACATCTTCCTCCTTTCTTGTATACCCTTTGTAGCTTGAGCATAGAAGAAAGAGGAAGAGGTGCACTCCACAGTCCATAAGAAGATGGAGACTTGTCTCAGGTATTGATTAGAGGTCAATGTTATATTTCACTGAGCTTTTGTTTGCATATGAGATTACCCAGAGATGCAAAGTGGACAGAGGAAAAAGAGGATAAGGAGGCTTTACCAAGGAGTACACTGTAGGAATGATTAGAAAACTAGATAGAAAAGTGAAACAGAAGAGGGTCACTGAGGCCAGAAGAGAATAGTATCAGGAACAGTGTGGTTCAGTGCTTCAAAGCAGGTAAGAGGTCAGTGAGGATGAGAGTGGAAACATTGTTCTAACTATCCTGACATAAGAGAGAAGTCACTTTAAACTGGGAAGGATTATTTTATTGCCCTGGAAGGAGTATGAGGGTATTTTTGATGGGATTGTAAGAAGTATAATAATCAAGTTCATAGATAGAAGGAGACTACAGATAACAACACAGCCTAAACATTGCCAACTGTGTGATAGCAAGAATATTTAGTGAACAGCAATGGTTTATGTTGATTTATGAGTTAGATGAAGCTTTTTTTGTCCATGAAGTTCTAGTTATTTTATTTCCCTGAATTTTACATGAGTTTTAATTACCTTTATGTATTTTTCTTAATAATTCTTAGTGAGGGTTTCTGTCTTCTTTTTTTTTTTCTTTCTTTCTTTACCTTGCCAATTTAGAAAATACAAATAGACTATAAACTACTGCAGCATTTAAATGAGAAACATGTTTACCTTAACTTTAATTTGATATTAAGGTTTCTTTAGTTGTTTGAAGAACGAATACCAAAATTACTCTTGCAAATTAGCTATTGAATTTTCACTCTGATGCAATCCCCTTCTAGGGTCTTCTGTACTCCTCCAAGCCTTTAAAAATGGTCTTATCAGCCTTCCTCTAGATTTTCCTGAAACTACCATTGTTCAGAGTATATTTATTCCATTTCGTCTTCCCTTGTTTATTTAATATCTTTCTGCTGCTATGCTATTGGACATATACATTTCCCTCATAGGACTTAAACATTGGGATTTTTGCTGTCTTGGGTTGCATGTCATTGTAAAATGTATTTATGTTAAAATTTGCCTGTATCATATGCTTTTGAGTTGACAATGTAGACCTAAATATTCTAAAGAGTTTTAAAGTGTTTCCATTGCTACAGGTTTTGATTCATACCCTGGGAATTGCACAACTCAGGAAATAAAATGCTGGTTTTATTTATATATTTCAATTTTTCTAGAGCTTCCTCTTGGCTCAGGGTGCTATCATTTAAGGGTGCCAGTCTCCCACAATGCAATTACCTGTATACTGCTGCTTAAAGAGGTGAGTAAGCCAGCCTTCCATAACCTCACTATTGGATGTGGTAAATCTCTGAGCTTCCCAATCCATTTGCATTCCCCTCAGAATCCTCAGTAGCAGCCTCCTTAACATCTTCTAGGCTACGGAATTGCACCTTAAAATGCGGTATATGTATGATATTTACAGTTTATGTATTTTAAACTGGGTAAGTGTCTGATTACAGGGAGAAAACATGAAGAACATTCCACTTCTGAGTGACTACTGTTTCACTGCAGCAGGGACTCAGCTAATAAAGTTTTTTTTATATTAAGGGAGTTATAATTTGCTAGCAGGATCTCGACAGTTGTCTTTAGAATAAGACAATATGCCTTTCCCCTCCCTACTGGGCCTAATTCCCTGGTAACCTTATTGAAAATGTGCATGGGCTACAAAACTAAAGATTAACTGTCCAGGGACCTGCTTCCTGGAGCTTATTTGAAGATTAAATCAAATGGCAGGCAATATATATTTGGTAATTCAGCTTTGTTTCAGACTTTTCCAATCTAGTGGCAAGTATAATAGAAGAATCTGACACTCAAAAGCACTAAATGGGTTTTTCTTTTTTACCCCTTTTTTTTTCTTAATTTGAAAATGTCTGATATTTCTGTCCATAGCAAAATTGAAATTAATTATTTATTTTGTAATGTCTGAAGATCCTGTTCTTTTATTTTTGAACATGAAGCAAAGTAATTTTAATTACAGATGATGTGAACATTTTTTTTTACTTTTGTGAGATACTGTTCTTTCTTTATATTTTAGGTAGCAAATATCAGCAGAAGAGTTTTAAGAGTAGGCATAAAATATCTACTATAGCATTACAGCATTCACTTAAACAGAAAGGGAAACACACATATTGTGCTTTAATTCAGTGTTTAGACTATGTATTAGTTAAACAGATTTCTATTCAGCAAATTGGATTGAGATGGATGGATGCGTTATGCTGTTTTAAAAAACTGTATTTAGAAGGCACATTCAAAGACACTGAAGTGCGATTTGTCCTAGTAGCAGACATCTGAAGAACAAGTGACATTCTTACACAAAATCTATATTGGTGATGTATTTAATTACAGAGTTGATTGAAATTGACAGCTTCAGTGACCTATGAGTGCACTGTTACTGACTGATGGATGCTTCAAATCTGGTTACTTTTAAACCAATTCACATGCTGTTCAATAATATCCTGTCAAACTGCAAACTGCCTTTTTGCATGGATATGGACTAGGCAGAGAACATGTTAATTAAAATAAGGTAGAGATGAATGATGCTTAAAAGTTGATGTAACTCTTAAAAATATGATCAGTATAATTTGAATAACTCTCAGAGTCATTCAGAGTGGCTGTATTCCTCAAGAAACATATATTTTACTTTCATACTCACTCATATCAGCCCAAAAGCTCTCAACACAGATTTGCTCTCCAGCCTCTTCTGCACATATGCAGGCAGTTCTGCATTAATAGCTTGAGGAAGTGGTACCCGAGCTTTCTGAAAGCACAGGACATCTGCTAAGGGAGACTCTGGAACTCTGGCAGCCAACTTCAGTGCAGAGACCAAGTCCCCCAGAACCAAAAGAAGGTTCCAGTGGCCACTTTGCTCAGCTTTTCTGGATCAATAGTCACAGCCTTAACCACATGTTTTTCATGCCTCTGTAAGAGCACATGTGAGAGGCCAAACCCAAGTCTGGGATTAGCAGTCGGCAGCTTTTCTTTGCTGCTCTATCTCCTTTGCTTCCACTTCTCTGTAGTTCTGGGGTGGTAGGTCACGCTTTTCTCAAGTTGTTGAGTATTGACTTGAGTCTGTGGACAAGTAGCTACTTCTTAGTAATATTTAGAAGCATAGTTTATCTTCTGGAAGAGTAACCAACAAGGTACGAAATTCTGGCTGAAGAGATTAAATGGCATAGAGGGTGAACAGGTACCTGAGATGTTAAAATGTCAAGTAGCCTCATAATCTCATTCAGTTAATTTGTACATATATCATAGAATCATATCCTTGCAGTAATGGGAGCAATAAAAAAATAAGTAAGTTTTCCCCCTTCCTGGCTTTGTCACAGTGATCAATGTCTTTTCTACTGTCAGATTACAATGTTGCAACTAATTATGTACACAATTTAAACCAGAAGCAATGGATATGCCAAATACATCAGCTCACCTCTCCAGTGACATCACTTCTCCATTAAGCAACTTGAGAACCACCTGAACAATCACATTTCTACTGATAATGGCTGCATTCTGTGAAAGAACAGCAAAGGTTACAGAGCCTGTGTGAAACAAATATGATCTGGGTACAAAGCACCAGGTTGAAGAAAAGAATTTTCAGTGAAAATTAAGCTCCTTAAATAAACTGTAAACTTTCATCCTTTGAAAGTGCTTTCTCAGTGCAGCTAAAGTTATTAACTTTGTACACAAGTGATGGAAAAATCAGGATTAACATAATCAAAGTCTACATTTAAAGAAAGAGTGAAATGCTTCCAAACTCAAACTCAAAAACGAAAAAAAAAAAAAAAAAGAAAAAAAAGAAAAAAAAAGAAAAGAAGTTCAGTCTAATGTAATTTTAAAGAAAAATTGCAGCAACTCTTGCATATAAAAAAAATTTAAAAAATATTTTTATTTTTGCTTCTGTTTCCATAACACAGTTTTGCATTTTAATCATATAAGCATGATATGATAGATTTTACACTTCACCCTGGAAATCACCTTTACACTTCCTGAGATGGGGTAAATAGCAGAATGTGAAAATATTAGAAGTTTTAAAATTATCCTGAATCCTTCCAGTGGAAACAAACCCACTATTAGGAGTGCAGTGAGTAACAAATGATGCTACAGTACTTTCACATATCAGTTATAGTTGATAGTGTGTTCATGGTAGAATGGAGCTTGTTATGGACTAACCAAAAGACTTACCCAATTTCTTTGTGGCCTATACTGAGCTCTGAATTGTCACTGAGGATAATTTAGATTAGTAGTTGATCTTTACATGCTTTAGTTCATGGTTCATGTATACCTAAATGAAAACACTGCAGTAAGTGCAGGCATAGTTTGCAATGGATCAACCTAATAAAACATGTTCTTAGCTGGGACAAAAAGGCAGCTGTATCTATCAGGTATCTCTTCTTTTCAAGTGCAGAACAAGTTATTTCTGACTAGAAAGCAGTTTGTCTCCAGAAGCAATTGAAACTAAGCTAGCCTGGTTAGCAGTGCCCAGGGATGAGGATCCACAGTGCTGTGGGACTAACCCAGAGTAAAACTAAGCTTTCCTCCAGCTGGGACACTGCATGGCTTTATTGGCAGGCATTAGCCTGAGAGAGGAGGTGGGTGTAGAGGACTGCTACAGGTTACAGGAGATTACTACCATGTGAGCTAAGCAGACATTGTATCTTCCTACTGCTTTCACATACGAGTAAGGAACCAGTTAACAGAGGTTTTAAAATGATGGTCCCAGAGGACCTGCAGTAACACCTACTGAGATAAGTGCCATTGTTCCACCTTAGCATTTCCTGTGCTGTTCTTTTGCCCTGTTCTAGACTTGTACTGCATGCCCTGACTACTGAGCTGAGGACATCATAAGTTCTGTAGGTTTTTTAAGCATAAAGGAAAAAATTGAGGAGAGCAATAAAAATAATGTCATACTTGCTCTAATCTACATCTAGGAAACAAAAAATTTCTTTCCATCTGGAAGACTACATATTGAAGACTTTTCATCACACATTAAGGTTTTGTACTGTTAAAAACAAACAAAAAACCAAACCAAACAAAAATGACAACAAAAAGTGCCCAAACAAACTAACTAACAAAAAACCCAACCCAGGCTTCTACAACAAAGGGTCACTGAAAAGCATCCTTTGTAGAAAAAGAGCATTCTGCTAAGAACAGAATATTAATTATTTGGTCAGAATTCCTCATTAATTTTTTGACTTACATTTGAAAACAGAACACCTGTAGCTTACTAACCTTTTCCACCTGGTTACTCCTTCCTCTCTGAAGAGCCAGCCACTCTTCCTGTGTGTTTCTTTCAGGCACAAAACACATGGCTTGTGTACTTGCTGTGTGATCTAGGCTTAGGTCAGATTTTTCTGACCTTTACCTAAAGTGTAGCTGTAGTATGACTTGAGTCTAAGCACATTCTCTCTGTTTCTTCATCAAGTGCTAATCTCCAAGACTACTTTTGGCTTGAATATATTGGTTCAGTTTTATCCAACTTCCTTTGCAATAAAGGCTAAAAAATATTTATGTTTTTGTCCACAGGTTTGTTTTTGACCTAAGTGGAACATCTTAGATGGAACATCTGTCCTCTTAATTGTTTAAAAATCCCTTTGTAGTATTGGACCCCATTTCTATTGTTCGTAACTTTTTCAGACTTCGGAAATATTGCCTGAAATTTTCTGGGTTGAGTGTCTGCCTCAGGCTGAATAGGCTGAAATAGTTCAACTGTTTCTAAGAACAAGATTAAGAGAAATAAGCCTTGTTTTCTCATGTTAAAAACCATTATTTGCAACGGGTTTAAGATAAAACCTTGCTAATATCTATGTTTTAATAACAGCAGGAGCTGGGCAGTCAGATCTCCGAGTCAATATGAAAGTTCGAATTGAAAGCAGAGATGTTGCTCTGTCCCCTCTGTGCCTTGCTTCATTCAGTCAGAGTGTAGGGGAAGGCCAGTTGAGGAGCAGGAGTGAATTGGACAAATCCCTGTTTGGTTATTTGAGGAATGGTGTGATCTGATCACATTTGAGCCAGCAGAGCTTATGAATTATGCAGGCAGCATCTTGGCCCCAAGAGAACAGAGTCCAGCCATGAATTAGCAAACTGCTCCACTTTTCCACTTTTTATACAATATCCTCTGTAACTACAGTGCCCTCGCTCTGACATGGGCAGGATGGGCCTTCTTTTGTACCAGGACAGCCTGAAATTCCCTTTTCTGATTTTGTTTCCTTGTTGGCCAGTTACAGACTGCCTGTGATTTCATGAGCAGGGTGAGTCAACCAGCAGGTTAACCATGAAGTCACCTTCTGAATTTTGTTGGATTATAAACTGAGACTACTGGATTACCAACTATGTTTGGTTCACAGTGTTGAAGACAGTGGCTGGATGTGATGGTTGGATATAGAGCAGAACTTCACCAAATCTGTCAGATATTCAGGCCTACTCTTCTTTTTTCAATGCTCTCATGTTTGGGTATTTGAAAGTCCTAGAAAAACTTTTCCCATAATTATTTCATTTATCTTTTCTCATCTAATCTAACAAAGATTAAGTTAAGGCAATTCTAGCTGCAAAAGTCAAAATGTTAAGCCAAATCTTGATTTTTTTTTTCTCATCAACTTGTTCACCTGCCTGTAAGTGTAGTATAAGAATAATCTCTTCACATCAGGTGAAAAAATACAGTGATGTATTACACAAAATTTGAACTGAATAGCAGACTCTCTGCAATTTTAGTAATTTCTCTCTTAATTCTCAACTTTTCTATTTTCCTTTCTAGCATTTCTAGATAGGCATTCCAAGACTGTCAGTATGAATAGGATGTAACAACAGCCATCTGCAGGTCAGATAAACCCATCCATCAGCATATCAGCAAGTGGACCTAAAATATTTATAGAATTTTTATTCATGAGAGAAAGAAACCGTTAATTGGTGATTAACATAAGAAGGTAATAATGAACTCAAATCTGTGTAGTACAGTTTTGTTATTACTCATTTTCTGCAGGCAAGATAAGAAAACAAAATGAAGAAATTAGTTTTCATTTGCCAGAAGAGCTATTTTGTGTAGATTACTGATGAAATGTATTTTGAAATCTGATGCATCTGTACATATCCAGATTCATTTTTCTGATCTAGTGAATATCACAGATACTTCCCAAAAAGGGAGCTTTATAACAAACAGTAAAATCTATATCAATCACTGTGTATTCATAATAACTCCTAGCCCTGATACTTAATTAGAGCTAAATATAATTTCTGACTTGAAACATTTTCAGCATAGCACTCAGCATATTTCTAACTTAAAATGCATTCTTTTTGTATAAAAAGTTCAAATAATTTAATGGATTTGAGTCTGTCATGAAGATGTCTATATAGTCAGCAATTACTGAGTGAAAAGTATGAAAATAAGTTTGAATTCTGCAAAACAAGCAACTTTCTTTGAGAAAGGTAGTGTTCCTTTAAGTAGCCTTCTTCACAAAAAGAAAAGCTGAAGTGCCATAAAAAATTATAACCATTGCTTGTCCTTTTCTAGTTTAATTTCAATTTAACTTAAATAAACATTTCTTTACGTTTAGCAACAGTGGAAAAAGCTGTTCTTACTCATTTTGTATGATTAAAACTACATTAGCAATATAGATGTATTAATTTACAGATACAGATACTAATTGCTTAAATATTGAGTTCAAAACTAGACACTAGTACTGGGAAGGGATAATTGGTTCTTGCCGTAGAAAAAAAACTATAATAAAGAACTTGAAAGTGCTGTCACATTTCACATAACAAGCAAAATCTCAGAATATTTGAAAAATATTCTGAAAGAAAATGTCTTGGGGCTTTCTTAATGAGAATGAATGTGGTTTGAAAAGATCAAATAATATCCACATATGTCAAATACAGGTTCTAATAACAGTTAGAGATAATGAATAAAATTAAAGTAGGTCATTTTTAGTCATTTAGGATCCAATAGGAGGCATACCTCTTCATAACTGCTTGTTAAAGTATAATTAGAAGCATTTGCTGTATTTACAAAAAATATCAATATCAAAGATTAAAAATATTAAAATGGGATATATTACCATTTTTTAATTTTCTTTTTTTGTTTTATTGGCATTTGAGTAGGAAATGGCATATAAATATGTTAATATTGTGATAACTGGCATAGCACTGTCATAACCATAAGTAATATGGCAGCTATAAATATTCTGAGAGGAGAGGTGGGGTTTTACATCTCCTCCTGAGTGTGCTAGCCCTTAGCAACCCACAGTTGTCGAGGAATATATAGAATTGAACATACAGAATTTCAGAAAGAAAGAGAAGTCCAAATCACAGCATTCTTTGGACACCAGTCTAATGTGTCAATTCTTAATAATACCGAATTCATGCTGAAAATGTATAGAAATTCTTAAGAGAAAAGGCAAAAAAGAATCAGGGTGAGTTTTCTCTCGGTTCAGTCTCAGTTGTCTCAGTTCAGGTCAGTTGAACACAGATGCTCAGCACATTTCAGCATTGGTTGAAATTTACCCAATGTGCACTGGTCATTCATCCATAGCAGTGACGGTGAGGAACACAATGGCTTGTCAGGATGCTTGTTTTAGAGACCAAATCAAATCAAACCCATTCAAAACAACTCAAACCAGATCCAATCAGTTCAAACTGCAGCCAGCTGATTCAAACCAGACCAAACTGGATCCAGCTGGATGCTCTGTGATCAAAAATGTCCCAGCTCTTCCCCAAATAAGCATTCTTTGAAGTTGAGACTTCTGCTACAGGGAGTTGCATACAAAATGGACACAAGGTTAGTAGTGTTTTTCTATTTTACTGATTGTATGGCTACAGACAAACTGATGGTGAGGTATTTTTACCACTACACAAATCCTTACATTTTGCACTGTACACCTCTGGGCTTTATGGTAAAACATTAATTTAAAATCAAGAGTTTATTTATTTCCTCTTTCATAAGGAGCATAATATGCTCCTAAAGTCAAGTCCCCTTAATGACATGGAACCTTTTACACCCTTTTTTTGCTAATATATTCTTCAAGGGAAGACTTGCATGTTTGAAGATTACTCTCAGACATAATGAAGAAACGACAGAAAGCCTGTTGGCCTAGAAAAGAGCCATTCACATCCATTCATTTATGCATATCCCACTCACATGCTGGTAGTGTTTTGTGACATGTATTTCTATCCCCTTATCCCTGCAGTTATCAGGCACCATATGTAAGGCAGGCATTAAAGCAAGAACATCACCCGTGACACCTAGTTAGTTGGTTAGAGACAAAGTCGTTTCTTCTTATCTCAGCAGGAAGCCACACTACTTTGAGTCCAAAGCTTCTTGGTTCAATTTCTTGCTGGAATTGATTTCTTATAAATATGAATTACTCTTCATTTGATCTTTTCTCATTTGTGGGTAGGGTAGCAGTGACCCACAGATCTGTGTGTGGAGGGTCCACATAGGTTTTCAATGTTTTCTCTGTGGAAAGTAAGAAATAGGGATTGGATGCTTCTTTCTGTGAGACTTTGGAGGGTGAACTTTATTTTATACAGCCCTATTAGAATGGGGGCTTAAAAGGTTACAGGAGCAAAGGGACAAATATGGCAGATGTGCACTAAACCCCTTTTTCATCCTGGAGAAATTCACCACAGATCTCAGGGAAAATAAACCTTTAAATGTTGGATCTCTGTGACCTGAGCTGGGATCCTGTTCTGTGAATCATCATTGCCCTGTCATTCCCCAGGTATGCAGGACTAGAGAGGAGGTAAACAAGGCTTTAAACTGATGAAATTTGTGAAAGTGTAACATAGATCCTACATTTTCAAGGAGAAATAAAACAATTATCTGCTCATTACTGAGAGAGGAACCAAGACATTATCTTCTAAGTCACTTTCCACAATTTTAAGAGTAAGAAAGACTGATCCAGCCCTTGTCCTCCATTTTGCCTTGTAGGAAGTTAATTTATACCCTTTGAATTTATTTTTATTCTAGATGTGTATGTGTCAGCAATACCTGTTAAACCACTGTGTGTCTCAGTGATGTGCCACTGAAGTGTTCATATGCATTATCTTTTAAGTGTAATTCTTCTTAGTTTTGAAAAAGCTACAGTATCACAGAACATCTGAGGTTGGAAGGAATTTCTGGAGATCTAGTCCAACTCTCCTACTCAAGAGTAGTTTGCTCCAGATGATGTCCAGCTGAGTTGTGAATATCTCCAGAGATGGAGGACCTCCAGCTTCTCTGTGCAATGTGTTCCAGTAGCCAGTCATGCCCACAGTCTTTTCTTATGTTTGAAGAGAATTTACTGTAGTTCAGCTTGTGCCTATTGACTCTTGGTCTGTTACTGGGTCCTACAAAAAAGACTATGGCTCCATCCACATATTTATATGAATCTGCTGGTTTTCCTGTGCACTAGAATGCACTGTTCCTGAAGTTGTAGAAGTTGACCTTCCAAAGTAAACCAGCTCTCCTGGAGCCTCTGTTTGCTCCATGACTGTATCACCAGATCACAAAGGATTCTTCCAACCAGGTCTCTAAATGGGGCAAAGTTTCAATTCCAAGGTGGTGATCCTCTGTTTGGCCTTGTCCCTCTTCTCTTGTGAGCCTGTACTCCACCATCCCATAGCCCCTGTAACCCAGGATGCCTTTGATCTTCACATCACTAGCAACTTCATTGTTTTTTGTAAGTATAAAGTTCAGCAGCATCTCCCTGTGTTTATTTTTTTATCACTGGTGTCTGGAATTTATTATCAATTTACTCCAGAAATATCTTAACTGCTTGTGCTCTGTCATGTTACCCTTCCAGTGGATGCCATGGCGGTTCAAGTCCTTCATGAAGACCAGGGTCTGCAAATGAGAGGCCTCTTCCAGTTGCCTGAGGAAGGCCTCATTTGCTTCTTTTTATTAATTACTTGTTTTGTAGCAGATTTTCATGCTAGTGTTGCCTGCCTTGGTCTGTCCTCTGTGCCTGAACTGTAAACTCTCAAATGGCTTGTCACCCCAACACAGTTCTGTGGTTCCAATGGAATCATGGCCCTGCACCTGCATGAAGATCTCTAATTCCTGCTGTTTGCTCCACATGGTTCATATGTTACCATGAAGTTACCTTGGAGATGCTGCCAGTCATGCTGACTTCTTAGAGAAGTTCCCATGACTCTGTCCTATCAGCATTTGCCTACAGGGTCTCCAAAGGTGCAGTTGTGTTTTACATGAAGTTTTAACAACAGTTGCCTTATCTGATTAGTTGTGATCATGCAAACAGATTTCTTAGACATCCAATGTTTTTTGAAAATGAATGGCATATGTCATTAAACAGCACAGGAAGACTCCATTAGAGAAGCAATTACTATGCTAACTGTGAGCCATCAAATGATGCTACATGTTGCCCTCCTTTGGATAAGAAGTAGGCATTTTTTTCACTCATTTATGGCTTATTTTTTAATTTTGTGTGTGTGTGTGTATGCCTCATATTTTGACCAACATTTCTGCTTTTCTTCACAGTTCTGATATATCGACCATGTATGATCTATTGCTGAGTGTATAATGAGAGTCAAGTTTGCCAACACAGTCACTCCATTACCTAAGTCATTGCTCCATAAAGTGCTCTGGGATACCTTGAATATGAAAGGCCATATATCTATATAAATTCTATTCTATTTTGTATGGTGCCCAAGCTGTTCCAATACATATTCAGTGTTCTGGGCAATGGGAAGAAGATGGGAAGGAGAAGAAGACAAAACTCATTCTTACCTGTATCATGCTAACCTTTCTTTCTTCACTACAAAACTATTTTTGGATGTTTGACATTCACTCTTGAAATTGTTTCAGTAGAGTTATAGCTCTGTAGTGAAACATGGCAAAGAACCCCGTTTAAGTAGCAAGACTTAAAGGACTGCAATAGGAACAGCAGCTTCTTTTTTTTTAGAGCTAAAACTAAAAGCCATATTTTAAATTTTGGTTTCATGCATGTCATATTTTAGTACAACTTTTCAAAGGTGATACTAAGTAGGTCCTTTTACTCTTCCAGAATACTGGTTAAGTCTGGAAAAATTCACCATGTTCTTTCTTTTTGATCTCTTCAATCACCTTTTTGTGACACATTAAAGTGGAATTATTTTCATTCTCTGAGTCTTAAACGTATTACGGGCTCTTTAAAGGTGTTTTGTGGGTGTTGGACTGTAGATACATGGGACAGATGTTCTGCAATCCTTCCTGATTAACATCCCTGAGTTGCATATGCAGACAAGAAGAATGTGAGATGTCTCATACTCCACAAAAGAATATACTACCATAAAGGAGAGAATATCTTTGCATGTAATTTGATTTCTGAGCAGCCTTTCAATACTTTGATAAATTAAAACTAAGAGGGGCTAAATGCAGCTGTAAGGGTGCTTCAGCATTTCAAAATATAGTGCATTAAGTGAACTTCAGTAAATAACATAACCCTCCTGAGGATGAAAGTTGGCTGGAAAACTCAAGATCTGGCTTAATATTTTGGCGTTAATGCTTCTGGCAAGGCCAGAATCAGGATATGTAGATGCAGCAAAGTTCAAAAGTCGGAAGAAAAGTAACTTTTCAAGTAAGATATTCTGTGTGAAGTAGAGTTGATTAAAGGTGGTGTTAGGCTGCAAATTCAGAACATGATCTGGTACCAATCACTTCAGTGTCTGAATCACAAGTGGCTTCATATAAAAATACTTAGTATATTACTGATTTTTCTCTGTTTAATTCTTACATCCCTACTTCAAATTGGTCTCTGTTATTTGTGTTCTATGACTGTTGCAAACTTGTGCTCTACTTATGGTTCACCTGATGGCTATTGCATTAGAAAAAGGCAGACATCCATCTTGAGCTGCATTAATTGTAAGCTGAATGGATGCCTGCATGCCTTCAGTATTTTGTTTTTAATGTTGTCCTGGGTGTCATCTCTGTTTCCAGCTTTTTGGGTTTATTGCACTTTTGGTTTCTGTAATTTTCTTGAAATGCAGAAGGTAGAGCAATGTTGTGATGAATGAGTCAGAGAGCCTATAGCTCAGACAGTAGTTTGTTCAAAGATTGACCATTGAATGTAAAGTATGCAAGGCTAAGAACAGCTTTGATATGATCCATTGTTGAATGTGCAGTGATTCATTTTCCTTTTCTAAATATGCTATCTTTGCTGTAGTTCTACCATTTGTCACATTTTTCTATTAATAAGTACCCAGAAGGACAAAAGCATGAGAAGGCTTTCCAAAGTTCAGTATAAAATAAATTAATATATAAGAAATATCTTCTTGACATAACAGAACACACACCTGACAGCATACCATGTAAATTAGCAGCTTCTGAGATAGTTTCTGCAAAATGATAGCACACTGAGAGCTTTTCCAAAAGGTGATATTGAGAGCCAAATGGGAATTTCATGAGCATTTGGGAATATTTGGCTCTCATTTCAGGTTATTTTATTCATAGTTCTGTCTGTGATGAGGCATGTGCCTATATTTATGGGGACATCATATTTAAACCTGAGCAGGTACTGTTGAAAGTCTCAGATGAAAAAAGTAAGTAAACATTTACTTTATATTGTCTCTCTTCAGCAAAGTTATAAACATATGATAAAAGTTAATCACGTGTTTATATTCTTTACTGAATGGAGGGCACAGTAGTCTGGGTTCTTAAACAGATGTTTGGCTCTATTGTTATATGGCTATAGGCTGTGAGGTTCATGGCCAAGTTGCTCAAGGAATTCATGATCTTGAAATATTGCAACATACTGGAATCTGCAGGATTTAAAATAAATTAAAGGAAAAGAAAAATTTGTGTGTTTTATCCTACCAAAGCAAAGCCTCCTTACTGCTGATTCCACTGTGAAGATCGGGAGGGTATTGGTTATTCAGACAATGATAGTGCTGGATTAAAAACAAGCCAGGTTGGTAGAGATCCAGGGTAAAGAGTGCTAGCTGAGAAAAAATGAAAAGGTAAGCACATATGGCTGAACAGCTGCTTTCAAATTTATAAAATATCTTCTTTAATCCCTGCAGCTTTCTTGGCTTTTTCCTCCTAATTCTGCTCCTTTACAGAAAACACTGTGAAAATCATGCCGGTTTTTTATTGTAATTTCGCCCCAATATTAAATCACCTTCATTTCAAGTTTATAGTTCTGGCTTTCATCAGAATACCCTAAATGCAGAAGTAAATACATCTAGAGGAGTTATACAGAGTTTTAAGTTATAACATGGAGAGAGAGTGAAGGAGAAAAAGAATTGTTCTATAGCAAGTAAAATTATTTATTCCTGTATGGTAGTATGATTTCTTTTCTTACTGCTTTTGCGGCAGCAAACTTCAAACTGAATTTATATGCATGATTTTATACATAGTCCAAATAAGGGAATTTTTCTTGTCTGAGTCTTAGGATAATAGTTTTTACGAACACTAACTTTCTATACTTTGCCCTGAAATTCTCAAAGCACATTTAAGACTAAATTGAGTAATACACCTAAAGGGAGAGAAAATATTCCAACTTTCAGCCATGAAATAGTGTGATTGCTACAATGCTCATACAATATAAGGAGTGTAGAACAGAACAGAGACTGAATCTAGAGGAGGGGTTCCTGTTCTTCATAGTCTTAATGCACAAAAACTTTAATATAATTCATTTTTTATTAGATATATTTACAACTTCATTGTCTATCACTACAACAGGGCTTTTTGCTTCTTTTAGTATACTGGTTTCTATTTTGATTCTTATTATTTGTGGGAACTGTAAGTCAAAGAAAGATCTAGTGCTTTTTTCTGGGAAAAGGTCATGTTTTAGAAATTGATTTTCTTTTCAGGTTTTCAATAAATGAATTTCTTTCAGATGACATTTTAAAGAACAATAAGTTTTTCATGATTTTTCTCTAAAATCAGATTTTTTTGAGTCCTTCAACCGAATTTATGAGAGAAATACCAAATTTATGCTTTTATTTTCAAATTTAGATGGGGATGTTCTTGACAGAGTTGGGTTTTAATATTATTTTGATTTACCACTTTTTGAGAAGAAACAAAACTAAAAGCATTGCCTGAAACTCAGCTTTTTGTGTCAAAAATGCTCTGTGGGCCCAGACACAGCACTAGTTTGGGTATGGGAGGAAGTGCAGTTGCATCATGATGACATTTCATTTGGCCTTCTGCTGCTTATGTTTATGGAGTCATTGATTTGAGCTTGCTACAAGTGCTTTGTCACAGTCCGGCACTATGCCACTTGGACATGGATTTAGACCCCTGGGCCCCATTTTTAAAAAAGCTATTTAAATGTTTTTGGCCAGACTTTTCAAATCTTTCCAAAAGTAGCTGGTAAAACAGAAAGGGACCCACTGAGATTGCTATAGAGTTAATTTACATTTAAAGAAATCTGTCATGGATTGTAACTGATGTTAAAAAGAAAGAAGTTGCAGTCAGGTGGCTTTTTTGCTCTTGAATACCTTTAGTGGATTCAATATTGGACTTAGAACACCTAAAGTAGTTCAGAATGAGAAGCTCTTTCAGTGTTTAAGGCTTGTCAGTGTTTAAGAGGCATTTGGCCAATTCTCTTAATAACCTGCTTTAGGTATTTTTCAGCCCTGAAACAATCAGAGAGTTGGACTAGATGATCACTGTACGTCCCTGTGAACAGGACTATATTCTATTAATGTTATTACTGCTATACTGTAAATATCATATTAATGCAGTACCTGAAATAATTGGAAAGGTCATTCTTTTATAAACAAACAAGGACAAGTAACTCTCAGGTTTGTTCCACTTTATGTAGTAGTTTTCAATGTGTGTGTAAGTATAGAAGGACTGAATAATCTTAGTTTGACAGTACAAGTATATTTTGCAGAGGGAAAAAAATCTCCAGAGTTATGACCGTGTCTGCATTTGGCAGCTCAGTAGATCTGTATTTTTCTATTTTCTTTCAGCACATGTGAGTTTAATAGCTTACCTGTAGAACAGAAAGTTTAGACCCGGTCTTTAAAGACCTATGTCCTATTCCAGAGGAGACCTCTATCATTATTCCAACTACGCTGACAACACGGAACACACTGTCAAAGTCCTCTAGGTAATACCCTTATTACATGTGTCATTAGAGGACGTTTGCCATATCTGCTTTAACACTGCAGACATTTTAAGTAGGTTATTCCATCACTTTGCCATTTTGATTATGACAACAAAATGACACCATATTGAAATGGATTTTGGAAAGAAAGGCTAACTGTCCAAAGAGGTCCATGCTCGCTCTAATTAAAATTGGCTTAGGTGGCACAACCTTCATAATTCAGACTATGGCTATGAAGGATACGCATGTTGAAAGCGCTCTTTGCTCATTAGTGCTATTTCTGTCAGACACTGCTACCTGCTCTTTTCTTAATGAATGCTAAGCCATCTCTTTAGAAGATTGTGCTGCTTCCCTGAACTGAGGGAACTGTCTTATTTCCTCCCAAGTTCGTTGAGAGTAAAATCGGGGAGTCACCTCTTTGACATTTCCCAACCTCTGTACTTATTTATCTCTTTGAGACCCTGCGCTCCAGAGATATCACTGTCTTAATTAAGAAGAAGGATGTGACCATGGTAAATTGACTGATTCCATTGATTAAGGACTAGCTGTACAAGTAACATTGATTTTAACAGTGGGTCTACATAAATGTAATTGTTCGAACATGGGGCTGCATAATTATGGTGATGTACGAGAATAGTTGGTTTGTCCTTTTCAACCTTCACTAACATTCTTTTGCATGGTAATGTACCTCGTTCAATTAGCAGAAATCTTAAATGTTACAAAATGTCTTTTGTGAAGGCACACAGTAATCATTATAGTCTAATTTAATCTAACAGCATCAGACAGATACATCTCTTTCTTTTCCTTTCTTTGTTTCTAGATTTTTCTTCCCTATCCCCTTTTCCTTCAGTTCTTACAAGCACTCATACACACAAAAATGAAAAAAAAACAAAACAACTGGGGGAAAGAGCCTTCCTTGCACTACTCAATTTGTGAAATGTATGATTTTGAGCCAGAATCCACAATGTTAACACATGATTATGGACAATTTGTTTTTTTCCTACACTTCACATTCTTTCGGGGCATTCTGGACACATTTTTCATCTACCCAGCAACTTCATCAGCCCTACTGCTAGTGGAAAAAACCCACATTTTTTCACAAATGTGGACAAATCTCATGTCTTCTTTGAAATTAACCATCCAGCTGTCTAACTCTCATCTCCATGCTCCTCTAAAAACAGTGTATACTTGACTGGACTTCTCTGGAATTCCTTTAGTGCATGTCTTACTGTTCATGGAAGTCAGTAAGCAGAACCTGGAGAGCCAGAAATTTAAGCAAGAAAATGGTAGAAAGTAGCACAAGAGCTGAAATTTTAATTGCTGCAATAAATATGTGGACCACTTTTAGAGTATAGAACTTGTGCCACCAGTTCATAATTATTTTTTATGGTGTATTCTCCAGACAGAGTAGAACTCCCTGGGGCATTAGGTTGTTAAGTCTTTTGGGCAAGAACTGTCTCTTGGCACTGTGTTTATATGACTAGTGAGTAATTCTTGGTAAGAAGTAATAACTTAGTTTTGTAGGGTTGTTTATTTGCTCAAGAACTCTGATTTTGTGGCACCATAAGTTACTTGGAATTCTGAGTCAAAGAGCTGAATCACTGCCTTCCCTTCTCCTTCAATGTTTTAATATCTCTTTTTATTAAACACAAAACCGGGCATTTTGGCATTCCTAAATTAGTTTGAGTTTACCATTTTGATGCTGCTTATAACTAGAGGATACAGATATGCTTGAAACCTTGGTTCAGTAAATAATACAGTTTGATACACAAGATCCATGTAGACTGAGGGAGTCACTCTTGCCAGTTTTGAATAAAGGTCTTGACCATTAATATCCGAACCCTTGGATGAGTGGACTAGCTCTTAGGCAGAAAATTTCTCCAGGTAGGCTCAAGAAACAGTGTCTTCATGGAGATTAGGGGTGTCAGGCCAAATTGAATTAATACTTCAGTTTAGCATCTGAATTTAATGGGAAGGGTAGAGTACCCTAGAACAGGAGTTCAAGTGAGTACCATTGTTCCTATTCAAGCAGACTGGGGAGGTGCAGCTCTCTGCCAGCTGAGGTATGGCAAAAAGTCACTGCATTCTCCCTTTTGCTGCATTGCACACATAAAATGCAGAAGCCTCCATCATCCAGAGCCCCAAAAGTCAAGTGACCCCCAAAGGATATAGGCAGTTAAAAATGTGTCCAGCTTGTCCTGAAAATATTTTTGTTGATGTGTATTTTCCATTTGATCTCTGCATAAGTTGTGTCACACAGAGTCCCATACCAAAACTTGCTGCCATGCTGGACACTTCAGATAATTTTTGTGGTCATTGTATGGCAGATGCCCTTGAAAAGTTTAATTTACCTTTTTTTTCCTACTATGAAATGCATCAATATTTATTCCCCATATCTGCAGTAGGAAACACTTTGGATAATCAGTCTCTTCCATACTATCAAAAATAGGCCAAAACTGTCCTTGCTGTATGTGTGCATGCGTACATGATATATCTAAATGAGAATGAAAGCCCTCCAGCAATCAAGTATGCACACAAGTTAAGAGAAGGGACACCAATACACACACTTCAGCACATATACATGCATACGCACAAAAAAATCATATCCTGGATTTAAAAGGCTTCAAGATTAAAGGCCCAAGGGGCTTAAAACTTAAAGAAATATTTCTTCCACCTCATTGCATATTCATGAGTGAGTATTTTGGCAAGCAGACTGAGCAAAATAGCTTACAGAATTATGGAAGGAAGATTATTGTTGATTCCTGTGTGCCACAACAGTGCTTTCACAGAGAGAAAAGAAAATGTAAATAATCATCCAAATGACTGCATTGACACCAGGTAACTCTGAGGGCCCTATCCAACTCAGATCTTGTTACAAATTTTTGATCCACGTAAGCTGCAAAACTCAGGAAGAGGGTAACTCAAGACACCAGCCCTTCCAGAGACAAGTTACAAGGTAAGAAGGAAAACCTATCCTGCACATCACACTGTTGCAAAGGCAGCTTTACCACAACTTTTGTCTGCTGCTTTTTGTTTGGTCCAGACCTAATGCTCCCACCAGACACCAGGGGTCTATGTAAAGTTCTCAGGTATTCCACCAAATTTACTCTCAATTACTGTGCAAGATGAAGAGTTGCCAGAGGCCAATTTTAATGTCTAGGGTTTTCATACTTTATGACCAAGCACCTCTGTTGTGCTGGTTACTCACCTGGATTTTTCTGTCTTCCTGTGGTTTTATTTGATCTCATTATATATTTTGCCAAGGCTCTATCATGTCTGGAAACCTTTTTGGATAGAAAAATATTTTTCCCTGTGTCACTTTGACAGATGCCATGATTAGATGTGATATTAGTGCTTTATATCTGAGTAACATTAATAAGACAAAAATAAGAATAATAGGTAAATAATATTAAAATAGCAATAAAGCTGGAAAGAAGCTCACTGAAGAAGTAAAAAAAAAAAAGGCAATTTGCCACTTGTGTATCTTTACTCAAATTGACTTAATTTACATAAGAACAATGTGAACAAAGGATAGCTGCTTTTAAAAAGCAGTTTACAGTAGCAGACAGACAACTCTGATGATAAAATTAATGCTACCTCTGAAAGCAGAAAGGGTGCTTAGCAGTGTGAAAAAGGTAATAATACAAAGAACAAAAGCATTGCTACATCCAGAACATGAGACAGGATTCAGGTATCTCACTCACCTTGATGTCTGATGTGAGATCACACATTTTGCAGTGTGATATAAAATAAAAACTTTTTTTTTTTTAATAAGAAAATTAGTAGCTCTCATGGAAGTGTAAGTTCAGTGATGCTGCAGATGCTGCAGGGATAGGTCATATAGAAACACACAGCCATAAGAAAGGTGTTATGAACTTCATTCACAAGGTCTACTGCCAGGTTAAAACTACAGATTTCAGAAAATACCTTCCTTCCATGTCTTCTTTTTTGTTTTTCCACCAGAAGACTAAAAATCTACAGAAACAGTTCCAGTTTTTGCAGAGCCAGGTTTTCTTGACCTCTCCTGTGGGGCTGTATTCATATGATACAGTTACTCAGTTACAACAGCTTAATTTTAGAGGTTTGTGCTTTCTTTTCTCTCCCTTTCTTTTTTTCTACCTCCCTACCCTCGTGTCTGTGTAGGTTATATCCCTTTCCTTTGGAAAAGGAGTACTTGACACCATCTCTCCCTGGGTCAGTTAAGCTTGACCTAGTCCTTCTCTGGGGAGAGAAGGTGACCTGGTGGGTCCATTTTCAAGAACACCAAACCCATGGTTCCTGATTGTCATTTAAGGCACAAATTCCATTGCTGCCTGATCTTTGCAGAGACTTTGGAGCCTGAGGCATGACAGGGTAACAGGCAATTGCTGTGTCCCTTCTGCAAATCAGTGAACAGGGACATGGGGCAGCTCAGCAGTTTTTGACACGTATAAGGTGGAAATATAAGTTATGATGTCATTTTTTATATTCACTGTTACTCCAAGACCCACCTCCTTGCCCTCTGGCATTATCAGTGGAGACACAAGTACCTCAGGAAACCCTGAGGAGAGGGAGGAGAAGATGTACAGACAGAGCACAGCCTCGTCTAAAATGGTGCCTGGCCTGAGCAACCTTTGCCTTTGAAGCAGCAGAGGTTCTTTCTCTCTCCCATTTATACAGCTGGCTAAAAACATAACAGCCACATATTTCCTTGTGTGACCTCTGTATCCGAATTAATAGCACAAATTGAATTTCTCCTGACAACCTGCAATTACTTCAGCAGAAAGCAAAGCATAGCCCAAAACTTCAGGAAGGTATTCATGTCTTAGACAAGACCATTTCCCACAGGCCATAGGATTTGTATGTGAACCAGTGAAAATATGGTTGTGGGCAGTATGTGATGACGATTCACAGCACTTCTAGCCCAGAGGGGATTTATGGATCTGCAGTATGCAATATTCTACATTAAATTTTATCTTTCTGACACCACTTCAAATTAAAATAGCATTGTAAATATAAAGCTTATGCTATTAAAAACATTCATAATGTTATATTAGAGTCCAAAGACTGAAATTTTGTGGGTTTTCCATGGATTTTTTTGGTGAGATTGTCCTACTGTCTTGAGTTTTTGCAAGGATGACTACAGTGTGCATCAGAAATGTCTCTCATCTGTCTCACAGTGAACAGGGACTTTGATGATTTTGTGTGGAACTGTAGTACTGAGCCCACAATTAAAATTTCTTACACTGTCAATTAGCTCCTACAGCTTGACCCTCCTGCCACTGATTTTATTAGCAATTTTTTGTTTTGTCTTTCTGAAAATATTCATCCTTGTTCTTAAAGTAAGGAATAAGAGAATTGTGAGAACAGCTCATGGGTAGATGGACTGCTATTTGGAGCACTGGGGTTTTGAAAAACTGGTTCAATTTCCTGATAGCCTTCCATTTTCCCTTTTAAAAGCTCAATTCAGAAACACCTTTATGCAAAACTTCAAATAAAGACTCAACTTTTCAAAAAGAAACACTGCAAAGAGAAAAATGAAGATTGGTTGTAAATTTTTGAGTGTATTAAGTATGAACTCAATTTTTGGGAGTCAATTGTGGGGCTGTGAACATTAAAATCTTTAGAAGGGAGAAGAATTTGCAAGTAACATAAAGTGCAGTTTTCAGAAGGTGAATGAAATAAGATGATGAATTCCTCTATAAACTACTTTTTGTTATTTCTTTACTTATTAGTAAAGAAATTTCTTATTAGCTGATTAATATAAAATCTTGTAATTTGCAAGTGTTTAATATGCACCCTGACAGAAGAAGCTGACAAAGAAGTTTCATGTCAGGTTTGCAAAACAGTTGAGAGATGAAAAATAGAGTTCCAGGGAACATTTTTCCTCCTCAGTCTAACCCATGGAGCAGTAGTTTTAGGAATGAGTATCCAGAAAAAAATCTCATTTCCTGACTATTTTCCTAGTTCTGTTTGCATTTCACTGAACTCATATGTGCATAAATAAATGATTAAGACAAATTTCTGATAACCAAATGGGTAATGGTGCTTCTAACTCTTTTCAGAAGTTTTTCTCAAATGCCACAAACTTTTTGAAGACAATTAATTCTGCAAGACAAATAAGCTTAGATCCAAATGAAATTCCATATTTTTCATTTTGGTTGGTTTTATGAAAAAAAATCTAGCTTGAGGAAATTAGTTAAGCCAAGCTTGTCTTCACACAAAAGTCACACCAATGTAATTTGAATCGCTTTATACATCGATTTTGTTAAACCGATGTGAAGACTTGTTTGGACACTCCTAAATTGATTTTGTCCAGGCTTATATTGATTTAGCCTAACTCAGGAAGGAATTCACTTAAGATAAATTAATGCAAGTCTGAAATAAAAAGTGCCCACATAGGGTTTGCATGGGCTTGCTAAATAGATTTTAAAATGTGCTTTTAATTAAACTGATGCAACTTTGAGTAGCCCAGGTCTAACATCACAGAGAGAAATATTTGACTTGCAGAAATGACAAGCTCTGCTGTGTCCTGAAAGGGCCTTAAGTCTTGTTGAAGGTTTTACAAGATTTCTCCATTGATACTCGGAATAGTTTACAGTAACTTTGAAAGTGCATGGATCTTCTTCCCAGTCAGAGTAAATTTACCTCTTCTTACCACAACAGTTTTCTGTTTCTTTCAATAATTGGTACTTTTTCTGATATGATTAAAGACTAGTGTGAAACAAAATCTGATTTCTGAACTGAAAGACTTCAAAATCTGTACACAGATTTTAGCTTTTCAGCTCTCCACTGTGTTTAAGCCAAATCATCTCCAGGACAACTTTCTTCACATCCACAAAGCACTGATTTTGGAACAGGGAAGTGCAACTTGCATATTGGGGATTAATTTCTAGTTGAGGCACAATAAGACATTTTCTTCATAACTAATCCTGTATTACTACTGTAAATCGGTGAGTGTTCATTGTACTGCTAATTGTTGAATTTTCATGTGCACTTCAATACACAATTACTAGTTTCCCCTCACATCTATTTGTCCAGCAAAGAGGGTCTAGACACCAGTGCCCTTGCGAAGTAACCCTCAATAATGATTTGGAAAACAGGCTGTAACCTTCATGATGCTGTCTGGAATTGGCAATCAAAATCTGAGATTATGCAGAAACCTCTATCTCAAAATGTGCCTTGTTTGCTGAACTTTTGCCAGATGCAAAGTACAATTTGAGGTAATCTGCATTACAGATTGTCATGTAGAAATCACTCCCATACCCAACTCCCTGATCTCCTAGGAACAGAAAATAACAAAATTACATGTTTTCAGAGAGAAGGCTATTCATGGGACAGCAATCACAGCTGGTTTTGGATAGGACACCCATGCTTGAGAGCTGCTTTACTTCACTTTCAGAGACTGCACTTTGCAGTTGGCTTTTTTTCTGTGTTATTCCCACTTCTTCCCTTTGATTGCTCTTCAGGGCAATGCTCTGGACTTCTGGAGTTCAGTTCACTTATAAACCAAGAAACTTTTGCTAATTGTAGACTGGCAGAGTGACTTTGACATTGCTTAATCAACCAGCTGTATTTTCCATGGAAGAGTTGCCATCTATCTGCTATCCTCTAAATAAGAAGCTGAGTCTGGACAGTACCCATTTCTTTCTGTGTTTCCCACAATAAGAAATAAACAATGTAGCACCTTCATCTGCATGGTCATTGTAGCTGTCCTATCTTAACCTTTGCTTTTCTACACACACAATAAGTAGTTTCTTAAACCTTTTCCCTTTCTGTTCTTGTTTTTCTCCCTGGCACTATCTCCAGGTAACCCACACTGTTGTTAAAGTCTTGCAGCCAGCTGGCAAGAGTGCTTTGAAAAGAGTGGGACAGTGGATTCCCATGTCTTACATAAATCATTCCTGTGCATGTACCCTTTTAGAATGAGATTCACCCTTCTCTCGCCACAAGTAGCTGGCATGTAGTACATTTCTGTATCGATGCTTTAGGAGTCATCTCTCACTTTGTAGCTGTGTATTTGTTTTCTCTTTCCTAAGAGCTAAAGTTTGGACTTATCCATATTTAATTTCATCTTGGTTTTGTGAATCTTAGAGAGATACACAGAAAGGTCAAATGGGATGGGCCACTGAGGTTAAACTGCTTTATTGTCCGATGTAGTTTGAGGCACATTAGTACACTGAAATAGAATACTTGCAAAATATTTATCCCTGTCATGCCTGTGTTTTGTCAACCATTGTGTCTAACACTGGACTGTATGTTAACAGTGAAAAAACTCTATTGCAGTCTTAAAACATGGTATGATTACTGAATAAAAAGAAAAAGTGCAAGAAAAGTACTTAAGAAAAAAGGTACACTTGCTGGAAGAGTCATTGGCTCGGTTTCCACTGCCTGAAGGGTGCCTACATGGCTCCAGTGACCTCCTGAGCTTCATTAGCTAACTATACTCTATTGTTCACACTTCTGTTTATTTTTGTTGCTGTTTAGGGGGTTTTGTGCCTTCAGTAGCTACTAGATTGCAAGTGTCATGGTAAGTTTGAGGATTTTTTTCTCATTCTTGACTTCAGGGTCTTTTTGAATAGGTTCATCTCTTTTTGAAATGTCATTTTTCCAAAGTTTATTTTCACATAGAATTTTGGGATGTGAGTCTTCCCTAACTGTGGGGTACTTTTTGTTTGTTTTTTTTTTTTTTTCCCCCAGAAACTCATAGATTCCACTGTTACACTTGTCTTTGTTATGATTCTTAATAATTCTTAAATTTTGAACAGCAGTAGCTACCAAAGGCACTGCTTGAGATCGATGGTTACCTGTGCACATAGAAGACATACAAATATAGATACCATCAGGAGAAAAAGAAAAAAAAAAAAAGAAAAGCAAAACCATGAGTTGAGGGAATCCACAACAAATAAAACACAATAAATAAAAGAAAAAGAAAGATATCATAGTCAATTAGTCATAATAGCTACAATAACATTGAGGTTAGGCTTGAAGAGGGGTGTGTTATAGTAGACAGTTTATTCAGAGAACATGTTGTATACACAGAGGCATGAAAGGCAGCACAGATACCAGTTTCAGTAATGAAATGGAATCCTAGAGACATAGTGGGAACAAGTGGCCTTAGGACTTGATCAGAATGTAAAGGTAGGAAGGGAAGGAAAGAATTTCAGGGAGATGGTTACAAGTGCAGTGCATGGCAAAGGGCTGTCTGTGCATGTATCTCTGTGACTGCAGTAAACAAAATGCAGTGAAGAAGAGGAGGACAGGGTATAGTGCTCACAGGGGTGGGGATGACAGACAGGTCATAATGAGAGTAAAGCCATAGACAATGATGTAAACATAAATATATAACAGCAAAATGTCCTTACAGAACACACAAACATATCTGGTACCTGCTGGTAGATCTCGTCTTTTCCTGAATATTGCAGCACACTCTCTTGGAAGAAAATACTTGATCAATTTTTAAGTTTTCATATAAGACACTGAAGTTCACGAATCTGGATCAGATTTTTACTCTATTCAAACCACCGTGAATTTGGAGAAACTGAGGTCATATACTATCTAAAAGTAGTGGAAGGAAAGGCAAACTTGTGCTTTGTAATGCAAATCTTCAAAGTCTATAAATTTTAAATTTGAGCTGATCTGTTACCATTTGTTCTTTTTTTTTATAGTTCTCTTTGGTCACTACTTGCTCTGTGTGGAGAAGTGTAACAAAAAGGTAGGAATCAAGATAAAATGCATTATTATTTAAGGAATTTTTTATTGTGCTCTTAAAAAATAATTCCATGCAGAACAAGTTTAAGAGCAGCAGATACCTAAGAAGCTGTCAAATAGCACTATTAGCTACAATAATTTATCCTATAATTTAATGTAGCCCTGACCCCTGTCATAAGTTAATACACCATGAAGAACAGTGTGCAAAAAACATGCTTGTTAATGAATTGGAGAAATAATGTGACATTGTTTTTTGCTATTTCCCATGAAATATCTTAATATTGGAGTTAGCAGAGCCTAGACAATTTTTGCTATGTAATTATGTCTGTCCATATCTTACTAACTTGTGCTGTGATTAAAAGGTTTGTAATTTTAATTATGCTATCTAAATCTAATTGTTTAATTCAAGAGAAAAATAACAGTATGGAGGAACTCTGCATCATACACTCATTTTATTTTATTTTATTTTATTTTATTTTATTTTATTTTATTTTATTTTATTTTATTTTATTTTATTTTATTTTATTTTTTGCCAGTGGAGTGTCTTATTTTGAAATTCTTTGTATATACATGCTAGCTACAGATGCATGTGTATACACAGGTCCTCAGAGACTATGAAGTGGCCCATTTATTCTTTTACTAATGATCATCTCTTCTCATGGCTGAGTGGCCCAAGGCCCCAAATACATTGGAGCTCTTCTGCAGTTCCTTTGCACAGAGGCAGGAGATGCATGTGAGTCTGAGCATCCAAGTGGAAAGGCTGGCTGCTGGTGCTGGGATTGTGTTCCAGGTATTACCATATCCCATCTATGATTTTCTGTGCCTTTCTTGCAGCTCATGTACTCATTACTCCTTTGGCCCAGATGATGTGCTAGGCTTTAATTAGCAGGGGGGACTCTTCCTGCATCCTAGAGAAGCTTTTTGAGAATACCTCTCTGTATTGTCATACTTTGGAGCTAATTCTCAAAGCCACAAATTAAGCCATGATATATTAAATATTCTTTCTTCTACACTTTATCTGGCTGTGTGTTGGAAAAAGTAGTATGTAACTCTGCCTAAAATTTCCTGATGCAGAAGAACTATATCAAAATTGAGGAGAAGCTCCTCTTGTAGCTATGCTGGAGCTGTACTTTTTGAGTTTTTCATGACACTCTTTAAAGTGTCTTAAGCTAAGAAGCTTCAAGTCAAGAGCAACTTGTGCTAAGACTACTGACAGCTGTAGAAGGGTGCAGATTTAAGACAGTGAGTGTTTCCAGAAAAAGCAGAACCACCCAGCAGATAACATTCACAGGAGTTCCTCCTGCTGTAGGGATGGTGCTAACAAAGTATGAGTTTGTTGCTCTGAGAAAAAAATATATCACGTATTCCTAGACTAGGCATCTAATAACACTGCAGAGTAGTCACACTGTGAAATGGAAATGATTTTTCATTAATCTCCATTTTTTTAAAAAAATGGAGACCTTACATTTTGTCTTTTAAGTGTCTGATTAGAAAAAAAAAAAAAAAAGCTTTAGGTCAACAAAGTATTTATTTATGATGCATAGCTTCAGTTTTCAATAAGTTTAGATATTGAAGCCAATGGGATTCTTGGACAAGCCTATTTTTTTTTTTTTTTTTTTTTTTGCCCCATGGACATCCCTAAGTGGTTTGTTTTATCCAGATCAACAAAAGCTAACAAGTTCTCACTGAATACCTGACCACTTGCTCAACAATGGACTTGATGGGCTAAATTCAGGGCAGTTTGAAAAGGCATTGCTTTGTTTGCTTAAGCATTTTTTAGGAATTTTTTTACACCTCTTTTCCTGGTAATTTTTCAATAGAAATGCTGGGTCATTTTACACTCATTTGATGCCTCTGAGGTATTCTGACTTGACTGGTATACAATGTTCAATAGCAATGAAAGGGTTAGCCATCTTGGTGTTTTTAGGCTTGCACTGTACACAGGGACTTGATATTTTCACACTAATTAAAACAGACTGCCTCAGTCCCTCTGTACATGTAACTCATATTTAATTCAATGGAAACGTTGAGTGTGCATTGATGGAAGAGTTTGGTCCACACTTGTACTATTGTCATAATCAGGAAATGATTTATCCAGTGATATATTTAATTTAGCCATTGCCTGGATATTGAAATATCCAAATCTTTGAAGTATTTAATTTAAATTAAGTATTGGTATCAATGAAGCAGGTCTTAAAAACTTCCCTTAATCAAAACTTTACGTGGTCTGGGACTTGAACACATGTACACAAGTACCACCTCCAGTATACTAATACTTTTGCTGAGGTTTTTGCTACTTTCATACCCATCTGCTCAAGATATAAGAAGTTATGGTACATAATTTTTCATTGATTTAATTTCATATTTAAGCGCATATTTACTGGGATGCCATGTAGAAGTGCATCCTTTTCCTTTTAGTTACGGAAGATACAGAGATTTTTGGTGTCTCTGAGGTATTTTTTATTGGTTTGTAAAACAAAAACCAGGTGCTCTAGCTACATCTAGACTTAAGGGTGGATTCACAACATAGTAATCATAGAATTATAGAATGGTTTGTGTTGGAAGGGACCTTAAAGGTTATAGATCTCTCTTGTCATGGACAGAAGCACCTTCCACTAGACCAGATTGCTCAAATCCCCATCCAGTGTGGCCTTAAACAGTTTCAGGGATGGGGCATCCACAGCTACTCTGGGCAACCTGTGCCAGGGCCTCACCATCCTCACAGTAAAGAATATTTTCCTAATATCTGACCTAAATCTACCCTCTTTCAGTTTAAAGATATTTCCTTTTGCCGTGTCACTACATGCACTTGGAAAAGGTTGCTTGCTGCAGCTCTCTTGTAAGCCTCCTTTAGGTACTATAAGGTCTCCCCAGAGCCTTTTCTTCTTCAGTTGGAGTAACTTCAACTCTTTAATAGAAGCCTGTCTTCATAGGAGAGGTGCTCCACTCCTCTAATCACCATCTTCTCGACCCATTCCAACAGGTCCATGTCCTTCCTGTGTTGCGAGCCCCAGAGCAGTACTCCAGGTGGGGTTTCATGAGAATATGTTCTCCTTTTAATCCTGACCCACAACTCTCATCCATCCCCAGGTGAAGTGCCATGCACTCTAGGGGGTCATTGGCTTAGAGGGTGACAACTCCTTGTCCCCCATGCCTGTCCTTCCGAAAGAATCTTTCCATTCCAACACTCTACTCATAGGAGCCATCCCACCACCTCTCTGGGAAGCCAATAAGACAACAGCTCTGCAGGCACCTGCACCTCTCTGACTCCTCTTTCCTGCTCCCTGTTTGCAATGAGGCATTTAAGCGGGGGGGGGGGGGGGGGGGGGGGGGCG